>JAPXFQ010002014.1:0-114166 GCA_028564705.1 Apricaphanius iberus
AAGTTTATAAGATGGTTATCTAGTTAAAGCAAGTTTATAAGATGGTTATCTAGTTAAAAGTGAGTTTATAAGATGGTTATCTAGTTAAAACCCAGTTTATAAGATGGTTATCTAGTTAAAGCCCAGTTTATAAGATGGTTATCTAGTTAAAGCCCATTTTATAAGATGGTTATCTAGTTAAAACAAGTTTATAAGATGGTTATCTAGTTAAAGCAAGTTTATAAGATGGTTATCTAGTTAAAGCAAGTTTATAAGATGGTTATCTAGTTAAAGCAAGTTTATAAGATGGTTATCTAGTTAAAGCAAGTTTATAAGATGGTTATCTAGTTAAAGCAAGTTTATAAGATGGTTATCTAGTTAAAGCAAGTTTATAAGATGGTTATCTAGTTAAAACAAGTTTATAAGATGGTTATCTAGTTAAAACAAGTTTATAAGATGGTTATCTAGTTAAAAGTGAGTTTATAAGATGGTTATCTAGTTAAAACCAAGTTTATAAGATGGTTATCTAGTTAAAACCCAGTTTATAAGATGGTTATCTAGTTAAAGCCCAATTTATAAGATGGTTATCTAGTTAAAGCCCATTTTTTAGATGGTTATCTAGTTAAAGCAAGTTTATAAGATAGTTATCTAGTTAAAGCAAACAGTTTATAAGATGGTTATCTAGTTAAAGCAAGTTTATAAGATGTTATCTAGTTAAAGCAATTTATAAGATGGTTATCTAGTTAAAGCAAGTTTATAAATGGTTATCTATTAAAGATTAATATAAGATGGTTATCTAGTTAAAGCATTTTATAAGATGGTTATCTAGTTAAAGCCCAGTTTATAAGATGGTTATCTAGTTAAAGCAAGTTTATAAGATGGTTATCTAGTTAAAGCAAGTTTATAAGATGGTTATCTAGTTAAAACAGGTTTATAAGATGGTTATCTAGTTAAAGCCCAGTTTATAAGATGGTTATCTAGTTAAAGCAAGTTTATAAGATGGTTATCTAGTTAAAGCAAGTTTATAAGATGGTTATCTAGTTAAAGCAAGTTTATAAGATGGTTATCTAGTTAAAGCAAGTTTATAAGATGGTTATCTAGTTAAACCCCAGTTTATAAGATGGTTATCTAGTTAAAACAGGTTTATAAGATGGTTATCTAGTTAAAGCAAGTTTATAAGATGGTTATCTAGTTAAAGCAAGTTTATAAGATGGTTATCTAGTTAAAGCCCAGTTTATAAGATGGTTATCTAGTTAAAACCCAGTTTATAAGATGGTTATCTAGTTAAAGCAAGTTTATAAGATGGTTATCTAGTTAAAACCCAGTTTATAAGATGGTTATCTAGTTAAAGCCCAGTTTATAAGATGGTTATCTAGTTAAAGCCCAGTTTATAAGATGGTTAACTAGTTAAAAGTGAGTTTATAAGATGGTTATCTAGTTAAAACCCAGTTTATAAGATGTTTATCTAGTTAAAGCCCAAATTATAAGATGGTTATCTAGTTAAAGCCCATTTTGTTAGATGGTTATCTAGTTAAAACAAGTTTATAAGATGTTTATCTAGTTAAAGCAAGTTTATAAGATGGTTATCTAGTTAAAGCAAGTTTATAAGATGGTTATCTAGTTAAAGCAAGTTTATAAGATGGTTATCTAGTTAAAGCAAGTTTATAAGATGGTTATCTAGTTAAAGCAAGTTTATAAGATGGTTATCTAGTTAAAGCAAGTTTATAAGATGGTTATCTAGTTAAAGCAAGTTTATAAGATGGTTATCTAGTTAAAACAAGTTTATAAGATGGTTATCTAGTTAAAACAAGTTTATAAGATGGTTATCTAGTTAAAAGTAAGTTTATAAGATGGTTATCTAGTTAAAACCCATTATTATTAAGTAGTTATCTATTAAAACAAGTTTATAAGAGTTTATCAGTTAAAAACAAGTTTATAAGATGGTTACCTATTAAAAGATTTATAAGATGGTTACTAGTTAAACAAGTTTATAAGATGGTTATCTAGTTAAAGCAAGTTTATAAGATGGTTATCTAGTTAAAGCAAGTTTATAAGATGGTTATCTAGTTAAAGCAAGTTTATAAGATGGTTATCTAGTTAAAGCAAGTTTATAAGATGGTTATCTAGTTAAAGCAAGTTTATAAGATGGTTATCTAGTTAAAGCAAGTTTATAAGATGGTTATCTAGTTAAAGCAAGTTTATAAGATGGTTATCTAGTTAAAACCAAGTTTATAAGATGGTTATCTAGTTAAAGCCCAATTTATAAGATGGTTATCTAGTTAAAGCCCAGTTTATAAGATGGTTATCTAGTTAAAGCCCAGTTTATAAGATGGTTATCTAGTTAAAGCAAGTTTATAAGATGGTTATCTAGTTAAAACAAGTTTATAAGATGGTTATCTAGTTAAAGCCCAATTTATAAGATGGTTATCTAGTTAAAGCCCAGTTTATAAGATGGTTATCTAGTTAAAGCAAGTTTATAAGATGGTTATCTAGTTAAAGCAAGTTTATAAGATGGTTATCTAGTTAAAGCAAGTTTATAAGAGTTATCTAGTTAAAGCAAGTTTATAAGATGGTTATCTAGTTAAAGCAAGTTTATAAGATGGTTATCTAGTTAAAGCCCAATTTATAAGATGGTTATCTAGTTAAAGCAAGTTTATAAGATGGTTATCTAGTTAAAGCCCAATTTATAAGATGGTTATCTAGTTAAAGCAAGTTTATAAGATGGTTATCTAGTTAAAGCCCAATTTATAAGATGGTTATCTAGTTAAAGCCCATTTTTTTAGATGGTTATCTAGTTAAAGCAAGTTTATAAGATGGTTATCTAGTTAAAACAAATGTTGGTTCTACTTTTGAATCTAAAGATGAAGAACCATCTTCATGTTGGGTTCATTAATAAATTCTAGATCATATCTGTTCAGGTCCAGATTTTCCAAAGCAGCAGTTTGTGAAGCTGCTGAACTTGTTTCTGTCTTTTTGACTCTTTTTCTTCTTCCTTCTCCTCTTCCTCCTCCTCCTCCTCCTCCTCTTCCTCTTCCTCCTCCTCTTCCTCCTCCTCCTCTTCCTCCTCCTCTTCCTCCTCCTCCTCTTCCTCCTCAGTGGAGCTGTCCAGCCTGTCTCTCTGTATGACCAACTCCAAACAGGGAGAACCTTGCTTCTATGTGATCGGACGCACCGAGAGTTCGCGGTTGGTATCTCTGTTTCTCCTCCTTCCCTGCTCTTCATTCCTTCATCTCTCCCTCAGTATCGTCCTCATCATCATCATGATCATCAAGTTGAACTCGGGTCATGTGATCAGGTCACATGTTCATATTTATGTCTTTAAGCTGCTTTTCTTCTGAAGGTTCTCTCTGTTTGCTCCATCAGGCCCTGAGGAAGGAGCACTCTCCCTCTCCTCCTTCTCCCAGGAGCAGGAGTCAGTTACCATGACAACCGCATCCCTCAGCAGGCGGTGGAGAGAAGGAGGCGCTGCAGGAGGAGGATTGGGAGAGAGCAGGAGGAGAGAGAAGAAAACAGCAGGAGCAGGGCCTCCTGACCTGGACCTAGACCTGGTGGAGGTAGAAGCTGAAGAGGAGCAGAAGGAGATGAGATGGAGACGGGAGGAAGAGGAGGAAAGGAGCAGGAGACGAAGGAGGAAGGAGGATAAGGAGAGAAGTCAGCAGGGAGGGAGGAGCAGAAGCTTACCCAGGAATGCAGCTTCATCCTGGGACTCCTCGCTGCCGGAGGAGGCCAGAGGAGGCGAGACCGAGAGGAGGAGGAGGAGCCACACTGTCAGCCGCCATGCAAAGCATCATGGGAGCTCAGCTTCAGCTCCACAGGCGGCGTTCTCCTTCCTGATGCCGATGAGCGATGACAAACCTTCGTCTGAAAGCGAATCAGCAGCCAGCTTCTCAGATATTAGCCAATCAGCAGCCAGCGTTGCACGTTTATGTATGGAGACTTCTGATTGGAGGAGAGTCGCATTGCCCCAGGAACAGGAGAACGGGCCTGGCGTCTGGCTGAAGCCCAGTCCACAGAGGCTGACCCGGGTTCTAACGGGCAGCAGGCTTAGTGGGCGGGGCTTGGTAGGCGGGCTTTCTCTCTGATTGGCCATTTTCTTCTTCCATTCGCTGGATTCTTTTCTGGCCTTAATAATAAGGGCTTTTATTGGTCGGCCTGCTGAGAGAAGCCCCGTCTCCACCTCAGTTACCATGGCAACTGATAGTGTTGCATGTTGGGTTGACCTGCTCCCTGTTCCTCCTCATCATCACCATCCTTTACGCTGTATGTAAACACCGGCGCTGTCTTGTGACTGTGTTCTCAGCATGTGAATACAACGGGAATGATTTTTTATTTTTATAATGTGTAAATGATACCTGACATGTTAGTGATATTACTGCTATATTATGGATACGTTTAGAGATGAACAGAACCTGATCTGCCTGCTTGCTTGTAAAAACAGAAACTGATGATTTACCAGAGCCATACACACACACACACACACACGCGCTGATGTCAGGTCCAGCTGTTATCCAGCATCCTCACCGTTACCATAGCAACCACGTCATAGTGAATGGATGACCTGCAGCTCCGGATCAGAACAAGTGCCTCGTTTTGCCCCCCACCCCCCACCGTCTTTGTTCTGGGAACAAACACCACTTCCTGTCCGTCCACCATGCTGTCCCACGATGCCAAGAGACCACGCCCACTCACACGAAACATGTTCCACACAGAGTTTTATATGAAAGATTCTAATAAAGACTGAGGTAATATTCTGTAGTTTGTGTTTTGTCCGTTTCTCCCACCAGCTGCAGGACGTTGAACAGTAAAGTTTTAACCACCAATGAGGTTGTTATAGTGCTAGTACTGACCCACTCACTCTGCTCTTCACACTTTGGACCTTTTGCTGACGGCTGGCATCGAGTGCGAACAAATAACAGGTCTTACCCACAAACTGAGTTCTCCAAACCTGAGAGAATATTTCACTATAGCAGATCTTTATCAGACAATGCTTTGAAAACTTTTAAAGAACCTCTTCTAGTTTAAATCTCCAGTATCACAGAACCACCAGCAGAGGACAGCAGTCATATCGTCTTGAATGTGAACAAAACAAAGGAGATAATTGTAACGATTCAGGACAAACGGGTAGAGGTCAAACTATTTCCTGTATGGGTGAAGTAGTGGAAGAGTATAAATACCCTGGTGTTCACCTGGAGAGTGTAATCTCTAACGCCAGCAGCTGTTGGGGTAGCAGCATCAGAACCAGGGACTTAGAAAGGCCAATGACCTGATAGACTGGTTCTCATTTCCTCAGGAGAAAAATCCCATTCAGATTTTATTTTAAAATTACCGCTTTTACTGAGAAAGGCATCAAAATAGTATGAGATATACGGGAAATGTAATCAACAAAAGGATAGCTTCTACGATATGGAAAGTTTTAACAAACATGGAGGATTGGTTGAAGTGTAGATTACCTAAATCACCAAGACTGGGTCAAAAAAAAATAAAACGAAGTGCCACTGGTAAACAAAGCAGTATCTGGAGTGTTAAATCCTGGACTTCTGACCTGTGCCAGTTTTATTTTAATGCAATGGAAAAAACAAAACAGACTACAACCATTGGCATAGCCAGAAATCGCTTTTCAGGTGGGCCAAACAAAAACTGATTGGGCCATATAAGTATTCTTGAAATTGTGTTTATTAGTAAGCTGTCTAACTCCAGACACCCTCACCTACCAGGACTTGTCTGGTTACCAGGAAAGTAGCATTCCTGGGATTATAAACAGAAAAACTCATAAAATCAACACCTGCTGCATTAAATCAAATCTAAAAATTATCACCTCTCAGAAAATTTTGAAAACTACCAAAAAATCTCTTAAACTGGCATCATTAAATATCAGATCTTTGTCAGGAAAGTTTTTCCTAATCAATAATTATAATTTAATACAGAACATGATATACATGCTCTGTTTTTATCTGAAAATTGGTTAGACATAAATACTGAAACATTTACAATGCTAGAATCTACTTCAAACTACAAATGATTAACTGAAAACAGGAAGCAGAGACAAGGAGGCGGGTTACGCATAATCTTTCATAACCCACTGATCATCAAAAAGCTGTTTCTGGGCACATTTGACTCCTAGCTACAGAAGTTAAAGAACCAAATAAGGTCTTAGTCATAAACTTGTACAAACATCCAAAACCTAACTCAAACTTCATTAATCACCTCAATGACCTCTCTGTAATATATATTGAGTATGACACACTAATTTTTATGGGAGACCTCAACATTCATACTGACAACCCCAAAGATAGACGAGCTAAAACACTAAGGGCCTGATTTAGTAACAGTTTGCTTTTGTTAAAACCAGAGCAAATCAGCACAGCCTCACAAAAACAGACTGAAGCTGATCTATCAACACCGCGCAGAGATCATTGCGTCTGTTAAACCCGCAGCACAATCCATTTGGTGCTTTTGCCCTTTATGAATATGTAATCTGGTCGTTTCTGTAAGAAGACGTAAAATATTGGGAGAACAGGCAAAGAAGTAGGTGTTCCAGGCCTAGTGTGATTTACTAAGCATAAAAATGTTTGCGCCGACTATTTTAGCGGCTATTTTTAGCACTTCTGAAACGCATGTCTTAATTTTGCGCTACCACATTCAACATGAGTTTATTATTGATATACCACATGAATTACATTTATTATTGACAAATAAAAAACAGAATTCACAGTATTTTAGCCAAAATTTTTGTGCCAAAGACGCATTATGGATCCATGCGGATTATTCCTTCCTCTCGCTAGCCGTGGTGCGCCTCCAATTGGCGGCTGCAAACTCCTCATTTGAATACTGTTGCTTGCGCCTGTTGAGAATTGCTCACTCAATCTTAGTAAATCACCCGCAGATTAATGACAACCCACTCAAGCAAATTTGCGGTCATTATCAGGAATCTTGACAAATCAGGCCCTAAGTGATACTCTCCATATCTTTGGTCTAACCCAACATGTTAATGAACTAAAGCACAAACAAGGACACACTTTAGACTTAATCATTATAAGGTTTAAAAATCTCCAACATCTCTGTAGTTGATATTGCGCTATCTGACCAATTCTGCATTTTCTTTAAAAGTACGATCCAAACTAACGACCTAATCAAAGTGAGACTGTTGTAAAAAAAAAAGTTTCTTCTGGGACAGTTCCGCCTAAATCTACCGCTCTGCCTCACCCCAATCTACTTCATGCTCCAACACAAACTCAGTAAACAACCTGGTTGATAACTTTCTCCCTAAAGGTTCAGACATCATTGATACCATTACTCCAAATGAAGTTAAATTAGTCTCAGGCAGAAAGAAGTCTCCATGGACTAGCGATCATCTGGTACGTGGGAGTGTCGCAGAGCCGAGAGAAAACGGAGGAAAACTCGACTCCAAGTTTATCTGGAGATCTACAGAGACAGACTGAACAAATATAACTTAACTTTGAAAGCTCCAAGAGTATCGTACTTTTCCTAAATCATTAATAGAAACAATGATGCTCAGACTTTATTCGCAACAGTTGTAAGACTAACTAATCCTAATTTCCTAACAATGACCAACTGCTTTGATAATTATCAGTCTGGTTTCTGTGTTCATCACAGCACTGAGACTGTCCTAGTCAAAGTTTTCAATGACATCCGCATATATACAGACTGTGGTAGAAATACAATTCTGGTTCTGTTGGACCTCAGGGCAGCATTTTACACTGTTTATCATAAAGTACTACCGGAGCTGGGTCGAACTTTCTGGTACACCACTTCAATCGTTTGATTCTTACCTCAAGAACAAGAAATTCTTTGTGTCATCATAAAATTTCTCATCAGAACAAACAGAAATGCCTGTGATGGACTGCCGACCTGTCCAAGTTAGACCCCGCCTCTCGCCCGTTGAAAGTTGGAGATAGGCACCAGCCCCCCCGCGACCCCTTGAGGAATAATTGGTTCAGAAAATGGATGGATGGACAAACAGAAATGCTTCAATTAATCCAGCTAGAAATTACTGATCAGGCCTGAAATCTAGGTGTAATAATGGACTCAGACCTCCAGGGTCACAGAAAGGCAACAAGGTCAGCTTTCTATCACCTGTAAGGGGAAACGATTAGTTCTCTTCAGTGATTAGTAATTATTTGTAAAGGCAGCATATGAATATTCCAGAATGTTGCAGTCATTAATATTTGTTTTACATGTCATGGACATTTTGCCTACACTGATGTAGCTGAATGTCACACCTGCTTATCAGTATTTTGGCTACGGGGACTGCGAGCTTAAAGAGGAGGCAGACAGAGAGGACACACTTCTCTCTAGCTCTGGGAAAGGGCAATTTACCCGAGACATGTGTCTCTGTTCAGATCCTAATATCTTTAAAACTCCAATGGATATTGAATCAGCCAAATCCTTATCTACATCAGCCGCTGTACCTGTTCACACCAGACTCGTATTTCTATGCGCCGGTTGACAAGCGCTTCTGCTCAGCTCATGTTTATTCAGAGCTATTTTTTCAAAATGGCTTCATGAAATCATTATTCTACGTTTCTGTTACCAGGGAGTTTATATACTTCTTCTATCTATTGTCGACACAGACAGCCAGAAAGTGTGTACAGTATTAGAGTATACATATACCATTTTAATACACATTTATCTGCTCTTCACTTTTATTAAACATATTTTCTCTTCCTGTTTCCCAGTGTGATTAGACAGGAGAGCTCTCTATATCATCTCTATAATGTGTTTAGATCCACAAATATGATCGGATTTGACAACTACGGCTTTTTAATTTGAAAAATTGCCTTTATTGTCACAATTGACCGGATTTCCTCGTGCGTCTTGGTGGGAATCCCTGCCAGAATTGACATGTATCGCTCACGGCTTGTGCAAAATAAAAAATGGAGTAGATGGAGAAACGACAGCTTCACAGCGCGAGCCAACCATAGAGAGCCGCGGTGCTCTGCGTCTGGTGTGAACTACACCATAAGGTTAACAATATGCTGTTATATTTTGTTTGTTTTCATGAGACCGCCCTGGAAATTACCAGGACCCCCCCAATAAAAATTAAATTAGAGCCGCCACTGCCCTAAACTTACTGGTTTTTAATCAATGTACATTAATTTATTTTCACATTTAATGTTCTAATGCATGGGACTGTATTTTAATGGTTTATTCAGGAGTTCTGGAAGATTTCAATAAAAGTGTTTGTTTCGAAACTACGATCTTAGACTTGGTTACACAGGACAGTCTCACAGCTAGCAGTAGCTTGTCTGGACAGTCTGCAAGACACGTTATTTAAAACAACCGGTCGAGCAAAGACGTAAACGTCACCTCCAATTTTACATCCCTTCATCAAAAAAAAACGTTATTTTATATATAATTTAGTCTAATTTTTGAGAAAGCCAGTTATTTGTGTTGGCCCTGATACAAAGTGGGTGGAGCTAAACCCATAGCCACCCCCGACTCTAACTCCCAAATAGTAGAGAGAACGATGGTAAATGAATATATGAGAAAATATTGGGAAGATTAAACAGCAGAAATGAGACGATAACAGGACAGTTTATGTTCTATTGTGTCAACAAGCTCTCCAGAGTGTCAGTTAAAGCCTGGATCAAAGTGTCTTGAGTTATAATTATTAATCTCTCTACCTCACTGGTTTTAATGTGTTTGTTATGTTAAAAATCAATAAAAACTTTAATTATAAAATATTCTGTTCTAGAGACTGCTCTAGAATCTGTAGATTACTCAACAAAGAATAATTCTTGGTACAGTGAAGAACTATTATTATTAAGATTTTTTAGTCAGAATCTTCTTCAGAACCACCATATGACTGACTTCTACAGGCCATCATAACCTACAACATGTAGAATTACAACTAATTTATGTTTTATTTTGATGAAATATTTGGTTTGCAATGAATGTTCCCAAAGAGCTTTGGAAGTTTACTGCCTTATTTTGGTTTTCTCAGCATACAGTGTGAGGAGTTCTGGTAGAGAAGACCCGGTTCTGGATCTGCTGCTGGCAGGAAGCAAACATCAGACCAAACAGCTTCTGAAAAAAACACTCTTTATAAACGTATCAAAAGTACAAGAATCTCTTTCTGTTAAAACAGGAACATTGAGAGGAAAACAGTCCCGGTCCATTACTCCACCATCGATCCTTCCTGCTTCAGGCTGGACCGGACCCTGTTCTGTAGAACTAAGGTCTACAGGAGCTCCGTTCAGTAGTGAAAACACTGAGGTAGAAACGTTTGGACAAACAGCTGCTGGACTCCATTACCCAGAAGTCCTAGCTGAACTCCATGAGGCACTTTTATCACACTGTGAGGATGTAAATTCCAGATCAGCAGTCAGAATCCACCATCAAGGTCCCATCTTCCTCCTCTGACTCCTCATCTTCCTCTGACTCCTCCTCCAGCAGGCAGGACAAGCAGGTGTGGAAGGGCGGGGCCAACAGCAGGTGGCAGTCTGCTGACCGTACCTGCTGCGGACAGGGGGGGGACTGAACCCTGGAGCCTCGGCAGACGGTGAGTCGCTCCAGATCCAGTAGCAGAGTGACCAGCTGGGGGCGCACACACACACACACACAGCTGTTAGCATCATTAGCATTCTCAAGCTAACATTTCCCTTGAGACCTATAAAACCAATGAATCCCTCTGTATTTAAAGGCTGAATATGGAGCATTTAATAAAAAGTACATTTAAAAAAACAATAATACATCCACTGGGCTTTAAGAGGGGAACAGAATGAAAATAAAACATTTCCTTAAAAATTATATTTGAATTAAAATATAATAAAATGTACATTTAAAACAGGTATGACAATAACATTATGTTTCCATCTATCAGCCAGTAGTGGGCGCCATCGCAGTTTGCCAGATACGGTCTCTATGATCTAACTATATGGTCAGTACAGCTGGGCTGATACTGGGAAGAATGGTGGAGTCAGCAAGTCCAGCAGCTGCTTCAGAGCCCCAAAGATTTTGTTTTATCCGTCTCAGCGGAGGAGCAACCGCAGAACAACAGAAACTAGAGTAGTTTTAGGTGAAGCCTACACTAGATGGACCCAAATAAAACATTTCTACGCCATCAAACATACGCAGAAACTGAGACTTTCCTCCTGGATCGGTAAGCTAACTAAGTAGCTAACTTAACTAACTATCTAACAGAAAGTAGAGTAGTTTTAGGTGAGCCCTACACTAGATGGACCCAAATAAAACATTCCTACGCCATCAAACATACGCAGAAACTGAGACTTTCCTCCTGGATCGGTAAGCTAACTCACTAGCTAACTTAACTAACTATCTAACAGAAACTAGAATAGTTTTAGGTGAAGCCTACACTAGATGGAACCACATAAAACATTTCTACATCATCAAACACACGCAGAAACGGAGTCTTTCCTCCTGGATTGGTAAGCTAACTCACTAGCTAACTTAGCTAACGTTAGCTGTTAGCTAAACTCCTCTAGGATACATTCCTCACTGGACACAGTTCAGGTTGGTCACTGGGCGTATTAGCAGCAAACCTGGCAACCCAACAGCTGGGATGATGTTTTTTTTGTTGTTGTTTTTTAAAGGGTTTTTTTTGGGCCAAGTGGCCTTTATTTGACAGCGGGTAGATGAAGAGGAGATAGATGAGAGAGGTGGACATGTGGCAAAGGACGCCTGGGACGGGACTCGAACCAGGAGCAGCCGCGTCCGCTCTAACCACTGCGCCACGCGACGCCCCCTAGAATGATGTTTTTATTGTTGTAACTACAAACTAGATACACTAGATAGCGCTATCATGATCATGTTCCATATCCAAACTTTAAGTTCTAGCTGCATCTCCTTAGTGCAGCAGTGGTGTACCTCAAGGCTGTGTCCTCGGCCCCCTCCTGTTTCCTGAACTCCTGAGCTGTTTGATCCATGAACTTTATTGATTTCAGATTGTGTCTGTGTCTCTGCTCGAATCTGTTTGATTCAGTAACAAGAGGAGCACATTAGCTGATGCTAGCTAGTAGCTATTAGCTAAGGTACAGTTAAACTGTGGCGAGGGCAGAAGAAGAAAGAAGCAGCGGGATCAGAGCTTGAAGATTCTCCTGCTACTCTCAGATCACCAGTGTGGAAATATTCTGTGTTAATTCTTGTTGTAAACAAGAAACGCTTTTTAACGCTGTTTGTTTCACGTTTGCTCGCTTCTCTCAGCCGTCATGTCTGCTTTATCTTACGCTGGAGTAACTAAAAAAAGTCACTAGATGGCAGTCACACTTTTACTACTCATTTTTGTTATTTATTTATGTAAATCATTAGAGATATATTACATATATTAGAGAAGAATAAGGGAAATTGCATGACTTATATTTAGTCCATCATTTGAAATAAGCTTTACTGTACAAGATGTAAAGAACTAAACCAACAATATTAGACTAGATTAGTTTAAAAATGGTGTTGGCCTTTGTGCTGTAAGAAGAAGAAAAAAAATCAAATAGTATATTTGGAGACCGGTGACACCCCTATCTCTGACCAATGAATGGCAGCAGGTAAACGCCCGGCGGACCACCGCTGGAGGCTAAGCTAGGGGCCACGTCCAGGTGAGGTCCGATCCGATCCACTGGTTCGGATTAAAAACCACATCAGGACTGAAGCAGTCTGCCTGGATCAGGAAGTGATGAGCCGATAAGGACGGGCTCACTAACGAAGAGGTGGAGCCCACCTGGCCACCACGCCGTGTTACCTGGCTCAGGTGAGCGACTCTGTGAGCGCGCTCCTTGTAGACCCGATGGGAGTCCGGAAGCAGCCGGTTCTGGACGCTGATGCTGAAGCTGTGATCCGATTGGACGTGTACGATGGTGTCCTTCATGGAGGACAGCTGCAGAGACACAGAGGACAGCCTGAGACGTGGACAGTGAGAAACGCTGCTACAGCTATAAAAATACACAATCATCAGGGAATCTGAACAATCGGAGTCTAAATATGAAACATTTGTTTTAAAGATAAAAAAGAAAAGAAATTCAACAAAAAAAATGCAAACCTAAAAGAAACCTGGGAAGGTTTTAAAAGTGTCAGATCAATACAATAAAACTAAAAAATATGAATTTATAAAGTTAAGTAATGATGAAGAAAGGAATGGAGACATTTCTGACTACATAAAAGAAAACTTTTGATTATTTCTCTATTAAAGCTGATTGTTTCTGATTGTTTTCCAGATATTTATTACCTCTGCCAGGGAGGTTAAGTTTAATTACAACAAAGGCGGATTATGATGATATTTTCAGGAAATGTCTGTAATTGGAGGAGGAACAAAACCATTAGACTTTAAGGTGATCAATGAACAACCAAAAAGTTATTTTCCTCTCACTTCCTGATATCTTCCTACCTCCCACTCTCTTTTTGTCTACTCAGCTATCTGAGACGTTTTTTTCTGGATTCTCCTCCATAAAGGTCAACCATACACTACCGTTCAAAAGTTTGGGGTCACCCAAACAATTTTGTGTTTTCCATGAAAAGTCACACTTATTCACCACCATACGTTGTGAAATGAATAAAAATAGAGTCAAGACATTGACAAGGTTAGAAATAATGATTTTTATTTGAAATAAGATTGTTTTTACATCAAACTTTGCTTTCATCAAAGAATCCTCCATTTGCAGCAATTACAGCATTGCAGACCTTTGGCATTCTAGCTGTTAATTTGTTGAGGTAATCTGGAGAAATTGCACCCCACGCTTCTAGAAGCAGCTCCCACAATTTGGATTGGTTGGATGGGCACTTCTTGCGTACCATACGGTCAAGCTGCTCCCACAACAGCTCAACGGGGTTCAAATCTGGTGACTGCGCTGGCCACTCCATTACCGATAGAATACCAGCTGCCTGCTTCTTCTCTAAATAGTTCTTGCACAATTTCGAGGTGTGTTTTGGGTCATTGTCCTGTTGTAGGATGAAATTGGCTCCAATCAAGCGCTGTCCACTGGGTATGGCATGGCGTTGCAAAATGGAGTGATAGCCTTCCTTATTCAGAATCCCTTTTACCCTGTACAAATCTCCCACCTTACCAGCACCAAAGCAACCCCAGACCATCACATTACCTCCACCATGCTTAACAGATGGCGTCAGGCATTCTTCCAGCATCTTTTCAGTTGTTCTGCGTCTCACAAACGTTCTTCTTTGTGATCCAAACACCTCAAACTTGGATTCATCCGTCCACAGCACTTTTTTCCAGTCTTCCTCTGTCCAATGTCTGTGTTCTTTTGCCCATCTTAATCTTTTTCTTTTATTGGCCAGTCTCAGATATGGCTTTTTCTTTGCCACTCTGCCCTGAAGCCCAGAATCCCGCAGCCGCCTCTTCACTGTAGATGTTGACACTGGTGTTTTGCGGGTACTATTTAATGAAGATGCCAGTTGGGGACCTGTGAGGCGTCTGTTTCTCAAACTAGAGACTCTAATGTACTTATCTTCTTGCTCAGTTGTGCAACGCGGCCTCCCACTTCTTTTTCTACTCTGGTTAGAGCCTGTTTGTGCTGTCCTCTGAAGGGAGTAGTACACACCGTTGTAGGAAATCTTCAATTTCTTAGCAATTTCTCGCATGGAATAGCCTTCATTTCTAAGAACAAGAATAGACTGTCGAGTTTCAGATGAAAGTTCTCTTTTTCTGGCCATTTTGAGCGTTTAATTGACCCCACAAATGTGATGCTCCAGAAACTCAATCTGCTCAAAGGAAGGTCAGTTTTGTAGCTTCTGTACCGAGCTAAACTGTTTTCAGATGTGTGAACATGATTGCACAAGGGTTTTCTAATCATCAATTAGCCTTCTGAGCCAATGAGCAAACACATTGTACCATTAGAACACTGGAGTGATAGTTGCTGGAAATGGGCCTCTATACACCTATGTAGATATTGCACCAAAAACCAGACATTTGCAGCTAGAATAGTCATTTACCACATTAGCAATGTATAGCGTGTGTTTCTTTAAAGTTAAGACTAGTTTAAAGTTATCTTCATTGAAAAGTACAGTGCTTTTCCTTCAAAAATAAGGACATTTCAATGTGACCCCAAACTTTTGAACGGTAGTGTAGATCTGGTCAGCTGGTCTCCTACGTAAAATGATCGCGTTTTCTACCCGGATAACGGCCAACGGAAAGACCAGCTGTCCCACGGGAACACAGGCGACTGGATCCATGATCTTGTGTCTTTCGCTTTTGTCCATCGAAGACGTTGAAGGAATCTAAATAATTAGATTCATGCTAACCTGATGAGTGCAGGTGGATTTCTGATATATCTAAAACTTCAAAAGCTGTTTGCAGCAACTGGCAAGTTAGACGCGCTACACAGCTAGCTAAAAAGCTGTGATTTGGACACTCATTTGGAGAAGTTCCCAGCCGACTGGAAGGAAACCAAGGATTCCGACCCCAGGTTTGGCTATTTGGATTCCCACTGGAGACCCCTGAGTAGGGATGCACCGATCCGACTTTTTCAGTCCCGATACCGATGGCTGGATTTTGTGTATCTGTCGATACCGATCCGATACTATCTGTGACAGTGTGGAGGTCCTGTCACTATGGCTCTGATAGATGATGTGCCCTGGCTGCTTGGCCACAGGAATATCCCTTTAGCTGACTGGTTAGCGCACATGACCTTCACCCGGGAGTCGTGGGATCGAATCCCACCTGGGCCCTCGTTGTGTACCGTGCCACATATTGTTGAATTAATAAACTGTATAACTTCTGGTGCCTTTCTTGAAGAGACTAAAGGCACCAGACTTTACAAACTAAACATAACTGAGACAAAATAATAAAATATAAAATTACCACAAAAATAAAAATTCAAGTGAAAAATTTATCTTTTTTGGTGAATTTGTTGCAGATTTTTTGAACTCCTTTGAAGGAATAAGACCTAGCCACCGCTTCCGATACGTAGATGACACATGGGTTAAAATCAAAACCAAAGAGGTGCTAGCCTTTACTGAACACATAAACTCAGTGGACAGAAACATCAAATTCACCAGAGAAGATGTCAAAGACAATAGTTTGCCCTTTTTAGATTGTGTCGTCCAGAGGAGAAAGGACAGAAGGCTCCACATTGGGGTATACAGAAAACCCACACACACAGACCAATACCTACTTTTTGACTCACACCACCCACTGGAACACAAGCTTAGTGTTATCAGGACCCTGCAACACAGAGCTGATAACATACCCACCAGCTCACAGGCCCAAGGGGAAGAACGCAAGCACGTGAGAGACACCCTCACAACTTGTGGTTACCCCAGCTGGACTTTTGTGAAAACTGCAGCTAATTCCAGAAGGAAAGCCAACAAAGTGGTTGAAAAAGAAAAAGAAAACAAACGAAACAATGTAGTCATTCCATATGTGTCTGGGATTTCTGAAAAACTCAGGAGGATTTTTAACAAACACAGTATCCCTGTGTATTTCAAACCCAGCAACACACTCAGACAGAGACTAGTACATCCCAAGGACAGAACACCACACACACACAAAAGCAACCTGGTGTATGCAATCCAATGCAATGAAGAATGCAAGGACCTCTACATTGGTGAAACCAAACAACCACTGTACAAACGCATGGCCCAACACAGGAGAGCTAACTCCTCAGGCATGGACTCTGCTGTTCATTTACATCTCAAGGAGAAAGCCCACTCCTTTGAGGACAGCAATGTCCAGATATTAGACAGAGAGGACAGATGGTTTGAAAGAGGAGTAAAAGAAGCCATCTATGTAAAAGTAGAGAAACCATCGCTAAACAGAGGAGGAGGCCTGAGACATCACCTATCTCCAATTTACAATGCTGCCCTTTCATCCTTACCCAGAAGACTCAACAATTTAACCTCTAATAAGAAAAACAACTGTGACTCCAGCGACTGTCGTTATAACACAATAGGGCACTAATGAAGCCGAAACCTAACCTCCACCAATAGGCGGCACGCCAACGACCGTCGTTAAGACATGGAGCACAAAGGATCCAATGACATAATGATTCTTGTTCAAGAGGTTAAATAGCTGAGTCTCCACACCAGTTAGTTGGACCAGTCCCAGCCTGGTCAGCGGCGAGCATGAACTGATGAAGCCTCTTGGATAAGAGGTGAAACGTCTTCCAAGACAAATTACCAAGTCCAGTTTCGTTTGACTGAAATTTCCTTGAGATAATCTTACTGTATTTATGCTTATCCTTAGCCAGCAGTTTCAGCTGGGATTTTATGTCGCCTGTTCTGGATCCTGTAAAACGTGTGACTATGGTCGATGGTGTCTCTAAAGCCACGTTTGGACTATGGAACTGCCAATTACCAGACTCTGTTCCTCAGTGCGTCACTGAGTGGGGAAAATCTGTTAGAAACGTGGACAGGTTGGTGGTTCCCTTTGGGCAGAGAACTAAAGTTTCTACGTACCGTCACCCAGTTGGGCTGAGATCCCAGCTGCCTTGGTTCTGTTGGTTCCGCGCTGGCTAACGGGCCTAGACTATTTACTGGATTCTCAACAGCGCGGAGCCGGGCCTCTAACTCTGAAACCCTCGCCACCAAAGCTACGAAAATGCTACATTTATTACACTTACCATTATCACTAAAGGAGGCGGGAGAGTAACTAAACATCTGACACAGAGAACAGGAGAGAGGAGCCGCAGAGGGAGAAAGAGACGGGGAGAAGTAGCCATAGCTGCTACGAAGCTAAGCTAATGAGCTAGCGAGATCTTAGCACACCAAGAACAACCGTGTGAAACACAAAGGGTTCCCAAAACGTAAAGTACACCAACTGGAAATAAGTGTAGTAGTGTGTTTGTTTGTTAAAATAACTTAGAAAGACCTCAGCAAAGAGACAAATAGAACGTCTGAACACCAAACAGCTCTATGTTTACAGATCTCTGTTCCTATGGGGTCAGAATGATATCAGCTGGGAGTGAAACTGAAAATAAAAATTGGCACTGAAAAATAGAATTTTAACTGAAAAACTTAAATTTGAATCTGAAATAAATACAGTGAAAATGTCTGAATTGCAAATGAAATAAAAATTGAAAGTGAAAGGTTTATTAATGCAACTCAAAATATGTGCATAAAAACAATTAACTTACAATCAAGTTTTAAAGGTTTCTTTTTTTTTCATTCTGCTTTCTTCAGCTGATTTCATGTTGTACACGCCCATGAGGGGCGGGGCTTCAGAGCCACATGTACTAGCTTTCAGCTGTTAGCGAGTCAGGTTGTTTTCCACCTGTTCTCTAACCCAGAAAATAAGAACACTTGTAGGTGTTTTATATTCCTTTCATTGTAAAATGTCCTCCTACTACAGCAAAATGCACTGCTGTAACGTTCTGTAATGGTTATTTTATATAACTTTTAAATTCATTACCATTTGCTTCCTTTCTTTGGGTTTAGATACACAAAATGCAGCTTGTGAAACTTGATTATTGCTTTGTAATCCTGATGTCATTGGTTCAAAACCACCTGTTAATGCTGGTTTAACTTTAATTATTTATTTTTTGCCTTGTACACAAATTGACTTTTGTTGATTTTTCTCATATTTTTATACCGAGATGATGTTAAGATATTAAGTGAAGCACACTTATGCACAAGGAATATTTAAGATAGTGCTGATGGAGCTCATAATGCTAAAAGTTTGTGAGTAACTGATGGATCAGGACACCAGTTTTCAGGTGGGAATTGAACCCATGACAGCAGGTTTTCCAAGGCAATGTCTGAAACCAGTAGGCCACCATTTCAGTCAGGTTACAAAAGCTTGATTTTCTTGATCTAAACCTGAAGAAAGGAAGCAAACGGTGATTCATTTAAAAAGTGAGGGTAAAAGGCCTGTATTTGTATAGCGCTTTATTTGGTTCCTACGGACCCCAAAGCGCTTCACACAAACATTCACACACTGACAGAGCCGAGGCTGCCGGAAACTAGCGCCCCCCTCTGACCACCACCAGTAGGAAACGGCCTAAAGACACAACAACCGAGACAGACGGAGCTGGAGATCGAACCGGAAACCCTCTGAGACAAACTCCCAACGAACTGGGCCCCTAAAACCCTGATCTCTAATTAAACATTATAGAACGATACAGCAGCAGATTTTGCTTTAATACGAGGACGTTTTAGAGTTAAAGATATATAAAACAACTATAAGCGTTATTATTTGCTGGGTTAGAGAACAGGTAGAAAACAACCCGACCCGCTAACAGCTGATAGCTAATACATGCGGCTCTGAAGCCCCGCCCCTCAGGCGCGTGCACGATGCTGAAGGAAGCAGACATAGACTGGCAATGAAAAAAAAACGATGAAAGTGTGAAAACTTGATTGTGAGTAAATTGTTTTAATGCAAATATTTTGAGTTTCTTAGATTTTTTTTTCACCTTCAACACAGAATTTTTCACTACATTTATTTCAGAATCAAAGTTAAGATTTTCAGCTACAATTATATTTTTTAATGCCAATTTTTATTTTCACTTTCTTTCTCAGCTGATATAATTCCGACCCCATATGTTTCTAGATGTTACCCAGAGGTTTGTGTGTGCGGGTTCCATCTCTGCCTCCTACCCTTGAGCACTGCAGCAGCTGCAGCTCCGGTCCATCAGCCAGAACAGCGACCCAATGAGCCGGCAGCGCTGTCCTCCTCAGCATCTTCAGCAGACGTAACAAGCTCCGCCCACCCGGTACGGCATCCCTGACTCCGCCCCCGAGCAGCCTGAGACCCTCTGGGTTCTGAAAGCAGAAGGAAGGAGGAGCTTTAACAGGTAGGACCACCTGGTCCCCCCCCCCTCCAGTTGACGGCTCCACTGACCAATGAGAGGAAGTCTGGCCGCTCGCAGGTGATGTCACAGACGCTGTCGACCTCAGCGATGTCAGAGGGCGTCGGCGATGCGGCGGACAGAGTGTTCTGGGCGGAGTCTGAGCCTGGTAGCTCCACCTCCAATTCGTAGAACCTCCCAGCGTCTGATACTCCAGTCTGGACCTCCTGCTCCACCTCCTCCTGCTCGCCGTCCCTGCCGTAAAGCTCAATGCTGACAGGCTCCTCCTCCTCCTTCGGCTCCACTGATTGGACGGCAGCAGGAGGAGGAGGAGGAGGAGGAGGAGGAGGAGGAGGCGGAGGGATGAAGGTGAGCCCCGTGGACAGGTGGAGGACAGATCCCTCCTGGAGACAGAGCACACGCTCAGCTGACTGTCACCATGGAAACAGAGGTGAGACACCTGCAGCTTTACCTGAGGCAGCAGGCTTGACAGACAGGTGAGGGCGGAGTCAGAGAGGATGTTGGAGGACAGGTGTGCGCTGTCCAGAGTCAGGTTCCACTGGGACGGAGAAGACGAGAGTGAGACGGAGACGGAACAGCTGGTTCAGCTGTGGACAGAGAGACGTTACCTGCAGGTGTGTCCCAGTCAGAGGTCCAGGTGGAGCTGATGGTGCTGATAGTGCTGATGGTGCTGATGGAGCTGATGGAGGTCCAGAGGAACCTGGAGACTGAGGACAGACACAGAGTTGATGGACGTCCTACAGAGGCTCCAGAACGGCTTCGACAGGACAAACCTGAGAGGACAGCGTCTCCTCCTCCTCTTCCTGCTTCATCAGCCGGCTGTCCCACTCCCTCCTGACCTTTGACCCCGTCACTGCTCTCCTCTCACCCAACCTCCTCCTCTTCTTCCTCCTCTTCATCCATCTCCGCTTCCTCACCTCCTGCAGATAGCAGACGCGCTCAGAGACGCTCCGAGGGACGGCCCCGTCCCAACTGTCCGTATTGGGACTAACGCCGTCTAAGTCTAACGGCTTTTAAGTCTAACTGCGTCTAAGTTTAACGCAGTTTAAGTCTAACGGTGTCTAAGTCTAACTGCGTCTAAGTTTAACGGTGTTTAAGTCTAACGCCGTTTAAGTCTAACTGCGTCTAAGTTTAACGGTGTTTAAGTCTAACTGCGTCTAAGTTTAACGGTGTTTAACTCTAACTGCGTCTAAGTCTAACGCCGTTTAAGTCTAACTGCGTCTAACTTTAACGGTGTTTAAGTCTAACTGCGTCTAAGTTTAACGGTGTTTAAGTCTAACTGCGTCTAAGTCTAACGGTGTCTAAGTCTAACTGCGTTTAAGTCTAACGCCGTTTAAGTCTAACAGCGTCTAAGTTTAACGGTGTTTAAGTCTAACAGCGTCTAAGTCTAACAGCGTCTAAGTCTAACGGCTTCTAAGTCTAACGCCGTTTAAGTCTAACTGCGTCTAAGTCTAACGGTGTTTAAGTCTAACTGCGTTTAAGTCTAACGCCGTTTAAGTCTAACAGCGTCTAAGTTTAACGGCGTCTAAGTCTAACGGCGTCTAAGTCTAGCGGCGTCTAAGTCTAACGCCGTTTAAGTCTAACTGCGTCTAAGTCTAACGGTGTTTAAGTCTAACTGCGTTTAAGTCTAGCGGCGTCTAAGTCTAACGCCGTTTAAGTCTAACGGCGTCTAAGTCTAACGCCGTTTAAGTCTAACTGCGTCTAAGTCTAACGGCGTCTAAGTCTAACTGCGTCTAAGTCTAACTGCGTTTAAGTCTAACGGCGTCTAAGTCTAACGGCGTCTAAGTCTAACGGTGTCTAAGTCTAACTGCATCTAAGTCTAACGGTGTTTAAGTCTAACGGCGTCTAAGTCTAACTGCGTCTAAGTCTAACTGCGTTTAAGTCTAACTGCGTCTAAGTCTAACGGCGTCTAAGTCTAACGCCGTTTAAGTCTAACGGCGTCTAAGTCTAACTGCGTCTAAGTCTAACTGCGTTTAAGTCTAACGGCGTCTAAGTCTAACTGCGTCTAAGTCTAACGGTGTTTAAGTTTACGGCTTAAGTCTAACTGCGTCTAAGTCTAACTGCGTCTAAGTCTAACTGCGTCTAAGTCTAACTGCGTCTAAGTCTAACTGCGTCTAAGTCTAACGGCGTTTAAGTCTAACGGCGTCTAAGTCTAACTGCGTTTAAGTCTAACTGCGTCTAAGTCTAACGGCGTCTAAGTCTAACGGCGTTTAAGTCTAACGGCGTCTAAGTCTAACTGCGTCTAAGTCTAACTGCGTTTAAGTCTAACGGCGTCTAAGTCTAACTGCGTCTAAGTCTAACGGTGTCTAAGTCTAACGGCGTCTAAGTCTAACTGCGTTTAAGTCTAACGGCGTCTAAGTCTAACGGCGTCTAAGTCTAACGGCGTTTAAGTCTAACGGCGTCTAAGTCTAACTGCGTCTAAGTCTAACTGCGTTTAAGTCTAACGGCGTCTAAGTCTAACTGCGTCTAAGTCTAACTGCGTTTAAGTCTAACGGCGTCTAAGTCTAACGGTGTCTAAGTCTAACTGCGTCTAAGTCTAACGGTGTTTAAGTCTAACGGTTTAAGTCTAACTGCGTTTAAGTCTAACGGCGTCTAAGTCTAACTGCGTTTAAGTCTAACGGCGTCTAAGTCTAACTGCGTCTAAGTCTAACGGCGTCTAAGTCTAACTGCGTCTAAGTCTAACTGCGTTTAAGTCTAACTGCGTCTAAGTCTAACGGCGTCTAAGTCTAACGCCGTCTAAGTCTAACTGCGTCTAAGTCTAACGGCGTTTAAGTCTAACTGCGTCTAAGTCTAACGGCGTTTAAGTCTAACTGCGTCTAAGTCTAACTGCGTTTAAGTCTAACGGCGTCTAAGTCTAACTGCGTCTAAGTCTAACGGTGTTTAAGTCTAACGGCGTTTAAGTCTAACTGCGTCTAAGTCTAACGGCGTCTAAGTCTAACTGCGTCTAAGTCTAACTGCGTTTAAGTCTAACTGCGTCTAAGTCTAACTGCGTCTAAGTCTAACTGCGTTTAAGTCTAACTGCGTCTAAGTCTAACGGCGTTTAAGTCTAACTGCGTCTAAGTCTAACGGCGTCTAAGTCTAACGGCGTTTAAGTCTAACTGCGTCAAGTTAACGGTTTAAGTCTACTGGTCTAAGTCTAACGGCGTTTAAGTCTAACTGCGTTACAACCGTTTAAGTCTAACGCGTCTAAGTCTAACGGTGTTTAAGTCTAACGGCGTTAAGTCTAACGCGTCTAAGTCTAACGGCGTCTAAGTCTAACGCCGTTTAAGTCTAACTGCGTCTAAGTTTAACTGCGTCTAAGTCTAACGGCGTCTAAGTCTAACGGTGTTTAAGTCTAACTGCGTCTAAGTTTAACGGTGTTTAAGTCTAACTGCGTCTAAGTTTAACGGTGATTAAGTCTAACTGCGTCTAAGTCTAACGGCATCTAAGTCTAACTGCGTTTAAGTCTAACGGCGTCTAAGTCTAACTGTGTCTAAGTCTAACTGCGTCTAAGTCTAACGGCGTCTAAGTCTAACTGCGTTTAAGTCTAACTGTGTCTACGTCTAACGCCGTTTAAGTCTAACTGCGTCTAAGTTTAACGGTGTTTAAGTCTAACGGCGTTTAAGTCTAACGGCGTCTAAGTCTAACGGCGTCTAAGTCTAACGCCGTTTAAGTCTAACTGCGTCTAAGTTTAACTGCGTCTAAGTCTAACGGTGTCTAAGTCTAACGGTGTTTAAGTCTAACTGCGTCTAAGTTTAACGGTGTTTAAGTCTAACTGCGTCTAAGTTTAACGGTGTTTAAGTCTAACTGCGTCTAAGTCTAACTGCGTCTAAGTCTAACTGCGTTTAAGTCTAACGGCGTCTAAGTCTAACTGTGTTAAGTCTAACTGCGTCTAAGTCTAACGGCGTCTAGTCTATGCGTTTAAGTCTAACTGCGTCTAAGTCTAACGGCGTAAGTCTAACTGCGTCTAAGTTTAACGGTGTTTAAGTCTAACGGTGTTTAAGTCTAACTGCGTCTAAGTTTAACGGTGTTTAAGTCTAACGGTGTTTAAGTCTAACTGCGTCTAAGTTCAACGGTGTTTAAGTCTAACTGCGTCTAAGTTTAACGGTGTTTAAGTCTAACTGCGTCTAAGTCTAACTGCGTCTAAGTCTAACGCCGTTTAAGTCTAACTGCGTCTAAGTTTAACGGTGTTTAAGTCTAACTGCGTCTAAGTCTAACGCCGTTTAAGTCTAACTGCGTCTAAGTCTAACGCCGTTTAAGTCCAACTGCGTCTAAGTTTAACGGTGTTTAAGTCTAACTGCGTCTAAGTCTAACGCCGTTTAAGTCTAACTGCGTCTAAGTCTAACAGACGTTTAAGTCCAACTGCGTCTAAGTTTAACGGTGTTTAAGTCTAACTGCGTCTAAGTCTAACGCCGTTTAAGTCTAACTGCGTCTAAGTCTAACGCCGTTTAAGTCCAACTGCGTCTAAGTTTAACGGTGTTTAAGTCTAACGGCGTTTAAGTCTAACGGCGTCTAAGTCTAACGGCGTCTAAGTCTAACTGCGTCTAAGTCTAACGCCGTTTAAGTCTGACTGCGTCTAAGTTTAACGGTGTTTAAGTCTAACTGCGTCTAAGTCTAACGCCGTTTAAGTCTAACTGCGTCTAAGTCTAACGCCGTTTAAGTCCAACTGCGTCTAAGTTTAACGGTGTTTAAGTCTAACGGCGTTTAAGTCTAACGGCGTTTAAGTCTAACGGCGTCTAAGTCTAACGGCGTCTAAGTCTAACTGCGTCTAAGTTTAACGGTGTTTAAGTCTAACGGTGTTTAAGTCTAACTGCGTCTAAGTTTAACGGTGTTTAAGTCTAACGGTGTTTAAGTCTAACTGCGTCTAAGTTCAACGGTGTTTAAGTCTAACGGCGTCTAAGTCTAACTGCGTCTAAGTCTAACTGCGTTTAAGTCTAACGGCGTCTTAGTCTTACTGCGTCTAAGTTTAACGGTGTTTAAGTCTAACGGCGTCTAAGTCTAACGGCGTCTAAGTCTAACTGCGTCTAAGTCTAACGGTGTTTAAGTCTAACTGCGTTTAAGTCTAACTGCGTCTAAGTCTAACGGCGTCTAAGTCTAACTGCGTTTAAGTCTAACGGCGTCTAAGTCTAACTGCGTCTAAGTCTAACTGCGTTTAAGTCTAACTGCGTCTAAGTCTAACGGCGTCTAAGTCTAACGCCGTTTAAGTCTAACTGCGTCTAAGTCTAACGGTGTTTAAGTCTAACTGCGTCTAAGTCTAACGGTGTTTAAGTCTAACTGCGTCTAAGTTTAACGGTGTTTAAGTCTAACGGCGTTTAAGTCTAACGGCGTCTAAGTCTAACGGCGTCTAAGTCTAACTGCGTCTAAGTTTAACTGCGTCTAAGTCTAACGGCGTCTAAGTCTAACGGTGTTTAAGTCTAACTGCGTCTAAGTTTAACGGTGTTTAAGTCTAACTGCGTCTAAGTTTAACGGTGTTTAAGTCTAACGGCGTTTAAGTCTAACGGCGTCTAAGTCTAACGGCGTTTAAGTCTAACGGTGTTTAAGTCTAACTGCGTCTAAGTTTAACGGTGTTTAAGTCTAACTGCGTCTAAGTCTAACTGCGTCTAAGTCTAACTGCGTCTAAGTCTAACGGCGTTTAAGTCTAACGGCGTCTAAGTCTAACTGTGTCTAAGTCTAACTGCGTCTAAGTCTAACGGCGTCTAAGTCTAACTGCGTTTAAGTCTAACTGCGTCTAAGTCTAACGGCGTTTAAGTCTAACTGCGTCTAAGTTTAACGGTGTTTAAGTCTAACGGTGTTTAAGTCTAACTGCGTCTAAGTTTAACGGTGTTTAAGTCTAACGGTGTTTAAGTCTAACTGCGTCTAAGTCAACCAAGTCAACGCCGTTTAAGTCTAACTGCGTCTAAGTTTAACGGTGTTTAAGTCTAACAGCGTTTAAGTCTAACGGCGTTTAAGTCTAACTGCGTCTAAGTTTAACGGCGTCTAAGTCTAACGGTGTTTAAGTCTAACTGCGTCTAAGTCTAACGCCGTTTAAGTCTAACTGCGTCTAAGTTTAACGGTGTTTAAGTCTAACAGCGTTTAAGTCTAACTGCGTCTAAGTCTAACGCCGTCTAAGTCTAACGGTGTCTAAGTCTAACGGCGTTTAAGTCTAACGGCGTCTAAGTCTAACAGCGTCTAAGTCTAACTGCGTCTAAGTTTAACGGTGTTTAAGTCTAACGGCGTCTAAGTCTAACTGCGTCTAAGTCTAACAGCGTCTAAGTCTAACTGCGTCTAAGTCTAACGGCGTTTAAGTCTAACGGCGTCTAAGTCTAACTGTGTCTAAGTCTAACTGCGTCTAAGTCTAACGGCGTCTAAGTCTAACTGCGTTTAAGTCTAACTGCGTCTAAGTCTAACGGCGTTTAAGTCTAACTGCGTCTAAGTTTAACGGTGTTTAAGTCTAACGCCGTTTAAGTCTAACTGCGTCTAAGTTTAACGGTGTTTAAGTCTAACTGCGTCTAAGTTTAACGGTGTTTAAGTCTAACTGCGTCTAAGTTTAACGGTGTTTAAGTCTAACGGCGTTTAAGTCTAACGGCGTGTAAGTCTAACAGCGTCTAAGTCTAACTGCGTCTAAGTTTAACGGTGTTTAAGTCTAACGGCGTTTAAGTCTAACTGCGTCTAAGTTTAACGGTGTTTAAGTCTAACGGCGTTTAAGTCTAACGGCGTCTAAGTCTAACTGCGTCTAAGTCTAACAGCGTCTAAGTCTAACTGCGTCTAAGTCTAACAGCGTCTAAGTCTAACTGCATCTAAGTCTAACAGCGGCTAACTCTAACTGCGTCTAAGTCTAACGGTTTCTAAGTCTAACACCGTTTAAGTCTAACAGCGTCTAAGTCTAACGGTGTTTAAGTCTAACGGCGTTTAAGCCTAACGGCGTCTAAGTCTGACGGTGTCTAAGTCTAACACCGTTTAAGTCTAACAGCGTCTAAGTCTAACGGTGTCTAAGTCTAACGGCGTTTAAGTCTAACTGCGTCTAAGTCTAACGCCGTTTAAGTCTAACGGCGTCTAAGTCTTACGGCATCTAAGTGTAACGGCGTTTAAGTCTAAAAGCGTTTAAGTCTAACAGCGTCTAAGTTTAACGCAGTTTAAGTCTAACTGCGTCTAAATCTAACGGCGTCTAAGTCTAACGGCGTTTAATTCTAACGGCGTCTAAGTCTAACGACCTTTAAGTCTAACTGCGTTTAAGTCTAACTGCGTTTAAGTCTAACGGCGTTTAAGTCTAACTGCGTTTAAGTCTAACAGCGTTTAAGTCTAACACGCCGGCTGTCCTTGTTACCTCGGCGTCTCCTGCTGCCGTCCTCCTCTGCGCCTCCTGGTCCAGCAGTAGGAGTCCGTCGTTCCTCGGCTGCAGACGTTTTCTTCCCCATGGGGACGACCACCTCCCCCTCAGACTTCTGGGCTTCACCTGAAGGATAAGGAGAAGAAGTTATGCTGGGTCTGGATCTGGACTCCAACCACCCAGAACCAGGCCAAAGGTCACCGACCTCCACCCGTCCTGCTCTCCACCCCTTCCAGTCGTCATCAGCCTCCAAGGAGTCCGTCTCCTCTCCGTCCCGGATCGGCCGTTTGGACCACTGCTGCTTCCGGGCAGACTGAGGAGAAAACAGGAAGACGGCTACCAGAGACCGGTCCAGATCCAGAAAGGTCTTCCTACTGGTTCTGGACTCACCACCACCAAGCAGCGCCTCAACACACACTTCTGTTTGAGCCGACACGGACCGCCGAACTTCCTCATGTCCCGGCAAAACATGCAGGTCCCGCAGTTCTTCCGAAGACACGCGGCGCAGGAACCGCAGGCCATGCGACGCTGCGGCGAGAACAAAGAGCCCTGATCAGCTGAGGAACATCAGGGAGGACCAACAGGAAGATGCAGGAGATCCTCACTCTCTGTCGTCCTGACGGCGGAGCCGCCTCACTCTTCTTCTTCATCTGAACAGCCAATCACAGCGCAGCAACACATCACATGGTGACCAGAGCACATCCTATTGGTTAACAGATGATCTGCAGCAGGTTGGACCACCTGATGAACCTTCATTAGTCTCACCTGAACCGCCTCTTCTTCCTCTTCTTTTTTAACACCTCCACTCCTGAGAACCCACTGATCACCTGTTACCTGACAGTGGACAGGAAACACTCAGGTCTGTTATGGGAAAACTATTTCAGAATTAGTTCTGTTTAATAATTAATAATAAGGGCATCCGGGGAATATGAAATAATGCTTGGATAGTATAATAGCATTATACTAGAGGGGAAGACTAGAAAAATTAAAAATAGTTTCAAGGGCTTATTGGATTTTGGACATAAACCTAAAAACTTTTTTTCATTTTGGTCATCTATCATCTTAACTAATTTCCTCTTGCATTAGAAGTTAAGAAATCTTGGCTTATTAACTTCAATGGTGGAGTTCCTTTATGATTTCTTGATGCAGCAGCGACATCAAGGTAATCTTAACGAGACTCTCATGTCTGCTAATCTCTGATCTCTTCATTTGCTTAAAGAACTAACACTTAATGACAAACACTAATGCTTGAGGATCACATCAGGGGCCTCCAGAAATGAAGGTTTCCTGAAGTGGCGAGGGCCGCTTGGTGCAGAGGCTAAAGGAGACCAGAGGTGGACGTTGGGGCATACGACGACGGCCTAGAACCAACCATAAAGGGAAAAGTACACTGTACAACACCGAGTGGACAGTTAATAACTAATAGAGACGTTCCAAAATAGGCTAAATAACATCTTTCTCTGCCGGATTTCTTTAGAGTTTTTGGCAGATGACGAGACAAAGTGTGGCCGTCCCAGGGGCAAGGAGGTCATCAGAACGTCTATTTCCCCAATGAAGTGAACAAAGAACCAACACCACAACTGGCCTAAACAAAGCCACATGTTACCTCTGTATGGCCAGCATGAGTAATGTCTGAGTATGAACTGTAATTGTTTGATCATCGTATTTTTATTTTATCTTTTTGTTTGCTTTCTCCCACACCCATTAGAAAGTATCACATCTTGAAATAATTTGGGTTTTTTGTGTTAAAAAAGGAGGGAATGTTATGGGGGGGGGGGATTCAAAATGATTTCTATTTAGTAATTATTTGTAAAAGCATCCAGGGAATATGGCAGACTGAATCATCCTTATCCTTATCTTCACCTCTATGGAATTCTGCCAAATCAGATCACACAGAGGTCACCCTGGGGTCAAACTTGGGTCACCCAGAGGTCACACTGGGGTCGCACAGAGGTCACACTGGGGTCGCACAGAGGTCACACTGGGGTCGCACAGAGGTCACACTGGGGTCAAACAGAGGTCACATTGGGGTCAAACAGAGGTCACACTGGGGTCGCACAAAGGTCATATTGGGGTCACACAGGGGTCACATTGGGGTCAAACAGAGGTCACACTGGGGTCGCACAAAGGTCATATTGGGGGTCAACCAGCGCGGTGATCGTGAGACGTTACCTTCTTCAGCACCATGCTGGGAATGTTTTTTTTCTCTGGAATGAAAAACAACCAGAAACATAGAGAACAGTCAGTCTCCATGGTAACACTGCAGACACTGTCAGGAGGACAGGTGTGTGTTACCTGTAGTTGAGCAGCAGCGGTCCTCGTCTTCGTGTCCCCCGGACGGCAGCCTGGAAATGACGCTGACATCAGCAAAAAATAAAGGTCACAAGGTCAGGTTAACCAGATGTAGGCGGGAACTCCTGTGGTTCTGATCCATGGACCGGTTAATCAACCAGAACCAGTGACTTTTAATCTGAGGATCATTTCATTCATTTATAATAAGCATGAAAGGTTTCTGTCTCACTCTTACCTGGCCTCCTGTGATTGGCTTCTGCAGTCAGGTGTGTCGGAGCCCCTGCAGTAGTTGTGGTCCCCATCTGGCTCCTCCCTGCTGAGGTAATCTGTGCCGTGGCTGTGGGCGGAGTCAGTGGCTGATTCTGGGCAGTGTGTCAGCCTAATCCTGCTGTGGGGGTTCCTGAGCCCTTCTTCAGGGGCGTCAGTGGGAACTTTGACCTCCACCTTCTTAACGAATCGCTTGGCTGCGTGGTCGCCATTCTCCGCCTCCAGCGGCTCCATCCAGTCCCAGCCAGCTGTCGGTTCACGTGACCTCACCCGCTGGCTCCGCCTCCTTTCCGTTCTTCTCAGGCTCCACGCCTTCAGCTGCTCCGGACGAGGACGAACGAGGACAACAGAGCACTTCCTGATCTCCGGGAAGATCCGCCTCCACCGCTCCTCCTCGACCCGCCGTGTCTCCATGGTAACCAGAACATCCTCCATGGTTGGTTCACGGTTGAAATGAAGCTCCTCCTCCTCGCAGAGTCCTGGTTTCTCTGCAGAACCAACAGAGTCTGGGTCAGAAACACAGAAACAAGGTCCTTTCTTTCTACTTCCACGGGACCTCCATTTTCAGGGAAAGCTTTCTGGTACGTCTCCTACTACTATGAGGTACGGTGTCAGAGGGGTGGTGGTGTGGGCCTGTGTTGGAGCCGGGGGTCAAAGGGTTGTTGATGTGGAGATCTGGAGGAGAACTTAGAGGAACACAGACACAACAACAGTAATCCTCCATGTTAAGCACACCTGTCTATATTCAGCTTACCTTCTATTTCAAGCCCCGCCCCTAAATTCAGCTCGTCCAATTGTTCCATTTCAGGATCTGGCGCTGTGCCGTCCCCTCCGCTACCGTGGCCAATGAGGATGAGTCCTGCAGTCAGCGGGCGTGGCCTCAAAGGCCATGCTGCCTGGCTGATGAGTTCTGACACCAATCAGCTGATGAGCCAGCGATCATCAATCGATCACCTGATCAGAGCGAGGAGCTCCAAAACCTGGACGGAGAAGAGCCAAACTGAGAATGGAACCACCAACCTGTCCACGTTTCTAACAGATTTTCCCCACTCAGTGACGCACTGAGGAACAGAGTCCAAACGTGGCTTTAGAGACTCCATCGACCATAGTCAAATGTTTTACAGGATCCAGAACAGGCGACATAAAATCCCAGCTGAAACTGCTGGCTAAGGATAAGCATAAATACAGTAAGATTGTTATTCACGCTGGCGGTAATGACACCTGGTTACGCCAGTCGGAGGTCATTATAATTAGTGTTGCTTTGGTGTGTAAGTTTGCTAAAAAATGTCTGACTGTGTAATGTTTTCTGGTCCCCTTCCCGATCGGACCAGTGATGACATGTTTAGCCGCATGCTGTTATTTCATCGATGGTTTTCTGAGTGGTGACCAGCAAACAACGTGGGCTACATTGAACCATGTTTATGTCTGTACCTTTTTGATTCTGTTGAACTTTATGAATTATCACAAATATTAGTTTCATCTAAACCCTCAACTTGTATGTTAGACCCAATACCAACCAAATTATTTAAGGAAGTGTTCCCTCTGGTTACTGGCCCTATCCTAGACATGATGAATCTATCTTTAATAAATGGATATGTGCCTCAGGAATTTAAGGTTGCTGTAATTAAACCTTTACTTAAGAAACCCTCCCTGGATCAAGATGATTTAGCTAACTACAGACCTATATCTAACCTTCCTTTCTTATCCAAAATTACTGAGAAAATAGTTGCTAATCAAGTATGTGAGCATCTAAACAGCAACAACCTGTTTGAGGAATTTCAGTCAGGTTTTAGAGCTGATCATAGCACTGAAACAGTACTGGTAAAAGTTACTAATGATATTCTAATGGCCTCAGATAATGGATCTGTGACGGTTCTGGTCTTGTTAGATCTCAGTGCTGCTTTTGACACAGTCGATCATAATATTCTCTTAGAAAGGCTTCAACATGTTGTAGGGATAAAGGGAACAGCACTAGGCTGGTTTAAATCATATCTGTCCAACAGATTCCAGTTTGTTCATGTCAATGATAAATCATCTTCACACTCAAGGGTTACTTGTGGAGTACCACAGGGTTCTGTGCTTGGACCGATTCTCTTTACTATATATATGCTTCCAATTGGTAAAATAATTAGACAACATGGAATAAATTTCCACAGTTATGCTGATGATACACAATTATATTTATCCATAAAACCTGATGAAACCAATCAGTTAGGTAGATTACAAGCATCGAAGACATAAAAACCTGGATGACTCTGAATTTTCTACTTTTAAATTCAGAAAGAAGTTGTTGTCTTTGGACCAGAACCTTTAAAAAGGAAACTGCTAAATCAATCACTTCATCTGGATGGCATTAATTTGGCCTCTGGTAATAATGTAAAGAACCTCGGTGTAATTTTTGACCAAGACATGACATTTAAATCTCATATTAAACAGGTTTCTAGGATTTCTTTCTTTCACCTCCAGAATATTGCTAAAATTAGAAACATCCTGTCCAGGAGTGATGCAGAGAAACTAGTCCATGCATTTGTTACTTCAAGGCTGGATTACTGTAATTCCTTATTAACAGGAAGTCCACAAAATGCAATTAAAAGCCTTCAGTTGATCCAAAATGCTGCAGCAAGAGTTCTGATGAATATTAAACAGAGAGATCACATTTCTCCTGTTTTAGCTTCTCTCCATTGGCTCCCTGTTAAATCCAGAATAGACTTTAAGATCCTCCTCCTTACGTATAAAGCCCTTAATAATCGGCTCCATCGTACATCAGAGATCTGATTGTTCCATATGTTCCTAACAGAGAACTTTGTTCTCAGAATGCAGGTCTACTGGTTCTGGTTCTGCTGGAGGTTTCTTCCTGTTAAAGGGGAGTTTTTCCTCTCCACTGTCGCTACATGCTTGCTCAGTATGAGGGATTGCTGAGGAACTGCTGTGGTTGGAGTCTGAATCAACAGTGACCAACCTGATGTTAACGACTTGATGCCATCTGCTGGGATTCCTTACATCAAGGATGTCCAAAGTTCGGCCCGGGAACCATTTAAGATCAGTACATCCTGCAGATCGCATCACAAGTAATTCATGCAGACTTTCTCTTATAAGGGAATCAGTTTTGTTGTTTACAAATGAAAAGGATTAGAAAATGAATGAATCATTGTTTCATTAAAATATCCATGTTTAATTGATCGTTAAGCAGGTTGAAAAAAACAATGTTTTCACGTTAAAGAAAAAAACATCTTATTTTTGTGGCCCATGGTTACTTTCTACTTGCCTTAAATAGAAAACTGTTGATGTAATTGTAATGTTGGTGTGATTGTATTAAAATGATTTTTCTTATAAAGTTCCTCTGTTGTGAATCTGCGCTGTATAAATAAACTGAAGTGAATAATATTATCCTAACTCAAACAAACTCAGATAATAAAATTACTTCATGGGTGCAGATATTCACATTTCTACACAATCTGTTGCTTTAGAAACTAACTGGACCCAGGCTGTACTCCGACCACAGACCAGAACCGGGACCACCGGGAGAACTGGTCCACCATGCTGGTGACCCATTCTCCTCTCTGGAGAACCTTTGAACAGAACCAGATCAGTTCAGAACCTGGGAACTCAGAGTCCAGATGGACCTAGACACAAAAACCAGAACCATCGGCTTCGGTACCACCTCGGAGGACAGAAACTCCTCCCAGAATTCCAGCAAAGCATTGTGGGACATGTAGTCGGCTGATGGAGCGTGCATCTGTAGGAGCCTGCGGACGGGATCTGCAGCTGAACAGAACCTATAGATTATCAGAACCGGACCGAACATCACGCTGCGCGCGCTCTACCTGTCACTGGTTCGCGTGCACGCGCACAGAGCCTTTATTACACGCTTAGCCCCGGAGCAGACATGGTTAGCAGCGCTCCGGAGCCCCCCCAGCGGCGCTCTGAGGCTCCTCCTGCGGCCTGCAGAGCTCCGCTCTCCGCCGGCTTCTCCCACATGTCGCCGGTCCGACCTGCGCGCTGCCGGGATGAGATAAAGCCGGGAAAAAGGAGGAATAAACGGCTTAATGTGACTCACCGCTCCGAGAGACCCTCAGCTGCTCCTCCTCTGCTGCTCTGCTGCCTTCAGGGCCCGCACCGACGGTGGGAGTTCCCAGAGCCGAGCCCGAACCGAACCCAAAGCAGCAGACACAGAACCGGGGCATTAATCAGAGAATCATCATTTTCTGGTTTAACATGACGATTCTGATCCGGCTAAGGAGCAAAACTTTTATTTCGGTGCCGCTTCTATGCCACGATGTTCGCTGCAGCAGGAGATCATGTAGATTTCCGAGGCATCACTGAAAGCAGCATCCCCGTGGCGCTCATCGGCGGTTCTGAGCATGCGCACTGTGACTGTGTGAATCAATCAAAACGATCAATTAAAAGTTTGATGTAAGGAGAAAAAGCTGCAGCGGGTCAGAACGAGTAGAACATTTGATAAGAACCAAAATTTAATCAAACTTTATTTATATAGCGCTTTCATATAAAAATACCAACTCTAAGTGCTTTACAGATTAAAAGACAATGACTGTAGTTTTGGTAAAAGTTTTTCTCTCTGAGCTTCAGGACCGATAACTAAAACCTCAGTTTTGTCCTGGTTGAGCTGCAGAAAGTTTTCTGCCATCCAGGATTTAATGTCTAAAATGCAGTTAAAAAGTGCATCCATTGGCCGTGTGTCATCAGGAGACATGGAGATGTACAACTGTGTATCATCAGCATAACTGTGAAAGTTAACTCCATGTCTCCTGATAACACTGCCAAGAGGGAGCATATACAGGTTAAAAAGCACTGGGCCTAAAACGGAACCCTGGGGAACACCACAAGTGATCTTATGGACCTTAGAGGAACAGGGATCTAAACTTACCATAAAAGTGTCTGTGAGGTAGGATGTGAACCATCTATGAATGAAGAACCAGTAGAACATTTATTGTTCTGAATAGGAAGCAATGATTTTATAAAACACTAACTGGACCAAGCCGGTTCTGTTAGAACTTAATGACTCTTATTGTTGTTGTTACAGAACATAATATTTAGTTAATTAAAAGTTATAAACGGTTTATGACTGAATGAATCAAAATCTGTCTCAGATAAATGATCATTTTCTATCCGGCTAAACGAAGTTAATGTCTGACTGAGACGTTCCGACCTCCAGGTGCTAATGTTGCCTCAAAGTCAAAGGTCAGCTGGAGATCCAGAACATCATCCGGACCACCTTGGTTCTGGTACCACTCATGGTGACCAAACTTTCTTATTTTGGTATGATAACCGTTCCTGATTGGCTGCTGTAGCTCAGTTATCAGCCAATGAAGTTACACGATATTTCAGACTCGTGTACGAGACGTTGATCAGTCACTGTGTTGTTTGGTATGATTTTAAAGGGGGATTTTTATGGTTTCATTTATTTATTTATCCTTAAATCTGTTTATTGACGTTTGTAATTAATCACATACAAATCACAGATTTAGTAAATGTAAGCATTAACACCCCCCCGCCCCGTCCCAAGTCCTCTAAGGGGAAAAAAAGGTACGATACAAAGACCAGAAAAACCACCTACCTATGCAAAGGTATCCTCCACTAATCCCAGTTTGTCTCATCAGTCATGTTATCAAAATAGGACAGAAAAGGTATCCAGACCATTTTAAACTTATCCTTATTACCTATTTCCAATTTAAGGTGAAACATAATGTCCCTGATCCATCTGCTGTGGGATGGGGGTTTGGAGCTCTTCCAATTTAGCAGTATTTGCCGACGGGCAAGTAAAGCAGTTAAAGCCACCACATTGTATGTATTTGATGGCCAGACACAGTCCCCAGGTCGTACACCAAACAGAGCTATTGGAGGATACGGATTAATAACCATACCAAAAACCTCACTCAAGGACTTAAAAACTGCAAACCAAAATGTGCAAAGAGTGGAGCAAGTCCAAACCATATGTATAAAGGTCGGCACCGGTCACATGTAGGGTCAGTGCTGGCGTAGATCTTAGCCAGTTTGGCCTTGATTCAGTGAACACGGTGGAGGATGAGTGTACCTGCTTTAGAACGGACTCCCACACATGATTGGAGAGAGGTGCACCAATATCCTCCTCCCAGAGAGTCCTAATGTTTGCAGTGGGCTGAGGATTGATGTTAGTTAGTGTACTATGTATCCTTGTGATGGCACCTTTAAGGCTCGTTTCTGTGGTTAAAGTCTGTCCAGGGGTGATTCTGGAGGTAGCTCAGGGAAAGGGTGGTAACTCTTTGGGGCCAAGTCCCTAATCTGAAAATAGTGGAATTGATGTGACTGGGGTAAGACAAATTTTCCTGCCAGCTGAGCGAATGATGCGAAAACCCCTTCAATATAAAAATGTTCAACAACTTGTATTCCATTCCTGTGCCATGCGCGAAAAGACAGATCCATCTGGGCTGGTTTAAAGAGATGGTTTGATGCAATGTGTGCCATTAAGGAGGCTCTTTGCAGGCCAAAACGCTTCCTAAACTGTTTTAAGTGAATGAGCTATGACTGGATTACTGTATGATGTAGGAATTATCAGAGGCAAAGGGGAAGTAACTAAGGAGTGTGCTTCTATCTGTACCCAGTCCGGCACGTGCTCAGAAGGATTGCTTTGGACATGTGTAATAATTTTCTGAATATTACTCGCCCAGTAATAGTAAAGGAGGTTGGGCATGGACTCCCCCCCCCCCCGATGTTACCAATCCGAGGCTGTCTGCCAACCCAGATGAAATTGGAAAATATCCTATCAAGAGAACTAAACTTTTTTTTGGAAATAAATACAGGAATATTCTGGAAAAGATATATGAATTTAGGAATTACTTTCATTTTAAGCAAATTAATACGGCCAGGCAATGATAATGGTAACGTACGCCAACGGTCCAAATCTTTTTTAAATTTGTAAATTAAAGAAGAGAAATTGATTTTATATAAAGGCTAAAAAGAGCGAGGGACAGTAACCCCAAGATATTTAAAATGGGATGTTACTATCTTAAAGGGGAACATGGAGGCAGGAATATAAACAGCGGTGGGGTTCAAAGGGAAAACTTATCTTTTCTGCATATTGACCTTGTAACCAGAGAGTTTTCCAAACTCTTCCAGTATAGACAAAATGGACAGAAGGGACTTTACAGGGTTGGTAATGTATAGGAGGATGTCGTCTGCATACAGTGACACTTATCACCCCGGATTATCCCCTCGACGGAGTGAAACTGTCTTAAAGAAATTGCCAGTTGTTCAATCACTAAGTCGAAGAGCAGCGGCGATAGCGGACATCCCTGTGTCGTTCCGCGGTATAAAGGGATATAGCTTTATTGTACTCCATTTGTTCGAACCGAGGCTGAAGGACCGCTGTAAAGTAATTTGATCCAGGAAATAAAAGTGGGTCCAAAACCAAATCTTGAGAGGGTGTCGAAAAGGAAGCCCCATTCCCCCCGATCAAAGGCCTTTTCTGCATCTAAGGCTACAATAATTTCAGGAGAATAAGACTCTGACTGGGTGTACAATATGTCAAGGAGCCTACGGGTGTTCGAGAAGGAGTGTCGTCCTTAAACAAATCCTGTTTGATCAGGTGAAATGAGGGCTGGGAGAACCTTTTCTAGGGTTAGGGTCTGTTCCTACTTTCTCTCCTACTTCTCCCCAACTGCATGATGTGCTGTCAATTCAAGCACTAACCTGTTTTCTATTATAGTAGGTGCTCCGGATTAGCCCTGCTTGACGACCCTGACTAAGATGGCATTGCAGTGACGGAAAATTCTCCACGTCCTGCAACAAACTTCTGCATCAGTTCTGTTGCTCTTTCTGTGTCTCTGTTATGTATTCTCCAAGCCACAGACGGTCGCGGCAGATAACCGCTTGTGCTGAGCCTGGTTCTGCCGGAGGTTTCTTCCTGTTAAAAGGGAGTTTTTCCTTCCCACTGTCGCTGCATGCTTGCTCAGTATGTGGGATTGCTGAGAATTCCACGACGCAATCTTCTGTGGTTCTGTAATTTCTACATTAAACATTGTATTGTAATAACTCTTTTTGTAAAGTGCCTTGAGATGAAATGGCGTTGTATAAATAAACTAAATTGAATTGAATTGAATTTTCAAGGCGCTCCGCCAGAATTTTTAGGTCTACATTGAGTTGACTAATTGGGCGGTAGGACTAACAGCGAAGGGGATCTTTCTCCTTTTTGGAAATTAGACATGTTGAGGCTTGCCTCAATGTTTGTGGCAGCTGTCCGTACAGGAGGGCTTCGTTGTACACATTCAAGAGTAATGGGGAGATGTCATTAGAGAACTTTTTGAAAAATTCCCCTGGGAACCCGTCGGGCCCCGGTGTTTTCCCAGTCTGTATGCAGTTAATGGCCTCCAGAAACTCCTCCACTGTTAATGGATTGTCGAGAGTAGATCTCCAAGTGTTGTTCAGCCTAGGTAGATTTACTTCCTGATAAAAAAAGTCTGCTTCATCCGGGTCAGTGGCACATTCGGATGTATATAGTTTACCATAGTACTCAGCGAATGTGTCACTGATTTGTTTGTGGTCGGTGACTGTGGAGCTTGAAGTGGTCTCTATTTGAGTTATTTGACGTGACATGTATGACTGTCGAGCTTGGTGAGCCAAAAGTCTGCCCGCTTTATCCCCAAATTCACACACAGTATGTCTGGTTCTCAGAGGCAGGTGGTCAGCCTTAGCGGCTGAGGCCAGATCAAACTCAGTTTGAAGACGAATCCTCTTCTGGTAGAGTTCTGGAGTGGGTGAGGCTGCGTACTGCACATCTAACTGGGCTATATTATCATTAAGTTCCTTTAATTTAGAGTGGTTTTCCTTCTTACTGTTGGAAGTTAAACTGATAATCTGGCCACACAGGAAGGCTTTTAAGGTCTCCCAAAGAATACCATGAGAGATATGTGGCGTGTCATTTGTTTCAGTAAAGAACCTTATCTGGGTGCTCACAGATTTAGTTAATTTATTGTCTGAGAGTAAAAGCGAATTCAGGCGCCATGCTCTGCAGACAGGAGGTTGCTCAGGGAAACACGGTTAGAAAGAGAGTGGGGCATGATCGGAGATAACAATACTATGGTATGTGATGCGGTCTATGAAGGGAATAACCTGAGTGTCTAGCAAAAAATTATAAATTCCAGAGTAAGTACTATGAACTGGCGAGAAAAAGGAAAAAACCCTACCAGTTTGTTGTTTCTTTGGCTGCTGTTTACGACCAAATTTCCCCTGGTGGGACTATTAAAGGATTATTCTATTCTATTGAGTTGGAAAATTAAACCTCCAGGGTTCAAACCATCCACATTGTTCCATATAGTTATGAATAACTTTGGCTGCTTTGGAGAGCGGTCAAAGTCCCCGCCAATAATTAAATTATGAATGTCGACATCGGGCAGGGCTGAGAAAAAGGTTTTCATGAAAGCGTCCCAGTTAGGAGCGTATATATTTGGTAGAATTACAGATTTGTTGAGGAGTTTACCAGTGACTATCACATATCTACCACTTGGGTCGGCTACGATTTTCTCAGTTGGGAATGAGAAATCTTTGCAGTGCCTCTGGCCTTAGAATTGAATGTCGAATGAAAGATTTCCCCAACCCAACTTCTACGAATTCTATTAATATCAGCGTTGAGAAAGTGTTTCTTGTAGAAACGCTTTGCCCACGTGCAGTTGAGAGAGATGAGCCAGTACTCCATTCCTTTTAACTGGGTGGTTTAAGCCCTTTACCTTCCAAGAGATGAAATTGAGCTTTCTATTCTTATCCTCTGTCATTTTGTTCCATAAGATATTGATGTAGGTGAGAATAGCTGATATTCTTATGGTGGAAACCTTTAGGTAATGCAAAACAAAAAAAACTTGAAAGAAAAAGAAGAAAAAAAGATTAAAGAAACACAATCCAGAGGATATGCCCCCCACCCCACAATGGCACCCACCCAAACTGGGGCCCTACTTAGTCAACAACTACAGACGCTTCTAAGATGGTTTTATGGTTTCATTTATGATAAAATATGAATCTGTCTGATCAATACAGCAGCTACTGTAGCGCTTTAAACAACAAAACAGTTTTACACCATTTCTGCTTAAACATATTCTGTCTTTTAGCTCTGGGTCATCTGGGAATAACAGTGACACAAAATATAACAGGTGGAATATTAACAGGAACACAAGGATTCAGGAAATATATAACATGCCAATATTTGTTTATTGTCATTTTAGAACATTAATTAGTTTCAAAAAGGATCTTTAGGCTGCTAATAAATTTGAACTAAGTGAGAAAAGACAGGAAACACAAGTCATCTTTTTTTTCACCTGTATTCTAGTAAAACTAGCAAATGTAAGTAAAAATGGTCATTTCAGATAAAATACAATTGTAAGTAAATTATAGAATTGTTATGAATATGATTGTAGATGAGTATATGATGTTTAGGATATTCCGTGTTGCTAAATGCGTTTTCTCAAAATAAGTTCTTTACCACTCAGTAAATAATCACTCAGGATCACTATTACTTTTTTCAAACTGCATAAAAAAAAAAAAAAAATTCAGCTTACAATATATTTCTGCAAGACAATGTTTTAAAAACATGTCAGAATTTGTATTTTGAGCTATTTACACAATTTCCTTTTATTTACAATCTAATAATAGGACAATGTTCTGGTTGTCACATTGCTCATTACAGCCACTAGAGGTCACTGTAGTTTGATTTTGATATCAAGTATTTGGATACACAAAACTGAGGTTAGAATTAATGGTCATTTTTTTGTGTCAGAGTAATTTTTCATCTTGGTTTTATTTTTGCATTAAAAGTTTGTAATTTGTTAGCTTTTTAAAATGACAATAATTAACTGAAAAGTCCAAAGTGACTGGGTTGATTTAAGCTAACATTTATTAGGCAAGCTAAAGGCATGTGTTAGCTAGATCAATAACTATGTTTACATACAGCCAATATTTTCGGGTTATGGTTGCGTCACTATTCGGGTTTCCGAACCAATCGGAATAATCCGTTTAAATGGTTGAGAGGAGAGCATTGCTCTGCACCAGATGGCGCCAACAAGAAGTTCCTCTGCTCAAAAGACAGAAAAGAAATTCCCAACATGTTAGTGGAATATAAACCTTAAAAAAGATTTCCAAATACCAGAACCAGTAGACCTGCATTCTGAGAACAAAGTTCTCTGTTAGGAACATATGGAACAATCAGATCTCTGATGTACGATGGAGCTGATTATTAAGGGCTTTATACGTAAGGAGGAGGATCTTAAAGTCTATTATGGATTTAACAGGGAGCCAATGGAGAGAAGCTAAAACAGGAGAAATGTGATCTCTCTGTTTAATATTCATCAGAACTCTTGCTGCAGCATTTTGGATCAACTGAAGGCTTTTAATTGCATTTTGTGGACTTCCTGATAATAAGGAATTACAGTAGTCCAGCCTTGAAGTAACAAATACATGGACTAGTTTCTCTGCATCACTCCTGGACAAGATGTTTCTAATTTTAGCAATATTCCAGAGGTGAAAGAAAGAAATCCTAGAAACCTGTTTAATATGAGATTTAAATATCATGTCTTGGTCAAAAATTACAACGAGGTTCTTTACATTATTACCAGAGGCCAAATTAATGCCATCCAGATGAAGTGATTGATTTAGCAGCTTCCTTTTTAAAGGTTCTGGTCCAAAGACAACAAGTGAAACATTACAAATCACAGCAGGGATGGAAACAGGAGCTGTTTAGGAAATAACCTGTAACAGCTGCAGGAGGAAGGAGCTCTGCAGCTCAGCTACATCCAACCTCATCCATCCAGTTATCCAACCTCGTCCTGTCAGATCCAGATAAACTGCTGCTCCAGCATCCAGCTCCAGAAAAGATGGCTGAACAACAACCAATCAAACGGAGCAACATTAACACGACAAACCAAATAATATGAACAGGGATTGGCCGACAGGAGTTTCCTGATCCAACATACACCACAGACCCAAACCCCACGCCGGGACACCACAGTACCCGACACACCGGCCCTCCCAGAACCAGCTGCTCTCTACTCAGACTCATATCCAGGGTTAAGGTTCACAACCAGTTCTGCTTCTTAAACCATCTGAAGAAAGAGACACGACCCAGAAGAACCTCCCAGAACCCCCAGCGGCCCGCTGACCTCTGACACCGCTCTCTGTCTCCCTCTGCAGGATGACGGAGGAGCTGCTGAAGACCTCCAGAGTTCAGCACCTGTGTGACGGTTTAACGTGCCAGACCATAACCACAGGTTCCAGCTCAGCATCCCTGGGTCTGTGTGTGTGTGTGTGTGTGTGTGTGCGCTGTGGTTGCTGATGCTGCGTAACGCTGGTTCCGTTGATGCGTCACGGGCCGGCCTCAGACCACCAACCGCCCTCTCTTTGTCTCCCTTTCCTTTCTTGGCCTTTTTTTCTCTGGTTCCGGAAAACCAGAACCTCCTGGTTGCACAACAGCGGCCTCCAGCAGGAGGCTCAGGGCGGGGGGGCGGGGGGCGCTGTCTGCTGGTGCTGGGCTGCATCCACCGCTTTCCTCTGGGCCGTTAGACTGGGCTGGACTTACTGGCACCTGGGGGGCCTCTGGGGTCGGTTCACAGGTTCTGGTTTGGTTCAGAACCGTTTAGACAAACTTTCATCAACTGTAGAAAATGTGATTTTTACAATCCAAATAAAATATGAAGTATATAATACATGTGTCATAGTGTGACTGTTTTAGCTTGTAGCGCTGCTGCTACAGAAGCTGCTGGTTCAATTCCACAGACAGAAAATCTATATAAACGCTTCTTCATGTCTTCTAGAAGAGACTGTGGAACATGTTCTATTGTTTTATTGTAAGGGAAATATTTATCAGATATCAGGTTAAACTGGACATCTGAGAGCATTTCAACAAACAGAAAGAATATAGTTTGTTTTTTAGTACTTTGTAAAACAATAAGTATATTTAGTATAAACCAGATGTTGCTGCCAATCACTATTAAACAGAAGTTTGTGGCTTATGTTATTATTTTTTGTTAGAGGTTTTAAACGTCCTACGTTGTTGAACTCACCATATATGTTGAACGTTCCTTGAATGCACCACATGTGTGCCGTGTAGGAGAAGCTGGGTTGCTACAGGGTCTAAAACACGTGGATCTGGGCTTGAATCAGCCTGTAGAACCCTTTATTTATGGGCAGATTTCGCTTTTACTCTTTGCTCCTGATGGTGTCTTCATCCTGCCAGAACCAGACGTGGTTCTGTTTGAGCAGCTTGTAAAAGCTTGACGTCTGATTAACAGCTTCCTGCTGCTGTCGCTGGTGTTTCTGTGTTTGCAGCATTGGGTCATTTTACTGCGCCGATTCCATCGATTAATCAGTCCTTCTCTACCGCTAACCTCAGTCCTGCTGCCATCTCCTTTCTCCCTCCAAGCAACCATGCTGGTTCAGGGTCGTGACCTTTAACCTTTAACCTGTAGCTGAGGCCTGTAAAGTCTCAGACGGAGTGCTGAAGTTTTTTATTCCACTTTCTTCCCACACTGACATCGGGCTGAATCTGCTGGGATGGGAGAATCTGACCTTTGACCCTTCCCAGGTAAATGGGCAGCAGATGTTTCTGCTCTGAGGTTGTGCTAACCCACCTGGATCACCTGATCTTCAGCTTTCTGCTTCACTTTAGTTTCTCTAAAGCAGAAATGACGTAATCTGTCCTGTGGGACGTCCTGCTGAGAAATACAGAAATACAGCCGTGCAGATTTCTTTTAAGGGTTCCTGATGTTCATTTTTCTGCTCAGTTTATCTTTAAAACAAAAAAGGAGAAGAAAGCCACCAGGAGGTTTTCTGACCCGGATAGAGTCCAGCCTGACCTCTGACCTCTGCACTGATAACCCAGAGCAGACTCAGATGGACTAGAAGCAGAAATGAAATTGTTCCAGAACCAACTTAATCAAACCTTCAGCTGGGTTTCAGATGGCCGGGAGGTAACTGGAGCAAACTGGTCCATCAGGGCAGTCGCCACCAAGGAATGTTCTCCACCAAAAGCCACAGAAAGGCGCTGATCATTGGGGATGCTTCTCTGTGATGGTGAACGAACACCTTTGATTTACTTGTGGATAACCTTTTAGATCTTTTATCAAATTATGTTTAAAAATAATCTAACTTAGATGAATTTTAGTCAACATGTCATGCAGCCGACTCACAACAGAGGACACCCCATCATCACGTATGGCCTGTCCACCACTATATGATGTTCACTGGCTGTCTCTGACCACTACTGTGTGTTTTATTAATATTAACAGTTTTATCCAATTGGAGACCTCTGTGAGAACTGTCAGGAATCATCATCTAACCTCTGAAGTTTTCTTGAGGTTTTTTGGAAAGATTTTATCATCAGTGATTTTAACTGTAGGATTCAATCCGCTCTGAAACTGTTCCCTCCTTTAAAAGTTAAAACTGCACACTTAAACCTAGCATCGCCGTGGAGAAATGAAAACCTTAAAAAACAACGAATTGCAGGGCGGCAGAGAGAAAATGGAGGAAAAATAAAATTAAAATATACCACCAAATACACACAGAAATTCTGAACGCGTGCAATAACACAGTAAGAAAGTAAAGAAATACGTACTTTTTTTCCGAAATCATCATAAACATAATCCCAACTTCTACTTTCCACAAATTAAACCATTTTTTACTTTGCTACTAAAGCATTTCAGAAAACCTCCTCAAACACTCCATGTGAGGAGTTTGCAGACCACATCAGGGGGAAGGTAGACACCATCAGATGTACAACAACAGCAACAACCTGTCTGATGAATTTCATTCAGGTTTCAGAGCTGATCATAGCACTGAAACAGCACTGGTAAAAGTTACTAATAATATTCTAATGGCCTCAGATAATGGATCTGTGACGGTTCTGGTCTTGTTAGATCTCAGTGCTGCTTTTAACACAGTCGATCACAATATTCTCTTAGAAAGGTTTGAACATGTAGGGATAAAGGGAACAGCGCTAGGCTGGTTTAAATCATATCTGTCCAACAGATTCCAGTTTGTTCATGTCAATGATAAATCATCTTCACACTCGAGGGTTACTTGTGGAGTACCACAGGGTTCTGTGTTTGGACCGATTAAAACAGATCAGCCTCTATGGTGCTGTTCATAAATGGTTCACATCCTACCTCACAGACACTTTTATGGTAAGTTTAGATACCTGTTCCTTTAAGGTCCATAAGATCACATGTGGTGTTCCCCAGGGTTCAGTTGTAGGCCCAGTGCTTTTTAACCTGTATATGCTCCCTCTTGGCAGTGTTATCAGGAGACATGGAGTTAACTTTCACAGTTATGCTGATGATACACAGTTGTACATCTCCATGTCTCCTGATGACACACGGCCAATGGATGAACTTTTTAACTGCATTTTAGACATTAAATCCTGGATGGCAGAAAACTTTCTGCAGCTCAACCAGGACAAAACTGAGGTTTTAGTTATCGGTCCTGAAGCTCAGAGAGAGAAACTTTTACCAAAACTACAATCATTGTCTTTTAATCTTCTGTGTGATTTTTGACTCTGAGCTGATTTTATCCCCCACACTAAAAACATAACCAAAATAGGTTTTTATCACCTAAAGAACATCCCCAGACTCCGCCCCTTTCTCTCTCTGACCAATACAGAGACGCTAATGCAGCTTTTATCACCAATAGAATCGATTACTGTAATGATTTCTGGTCTTCCCAAAAAGACTACCTCAGGTTTACAGCTTCTACAAACTCAGCAGCTCGTGTCCTGATGAAGACCAGGAGGAAGGAGCTCATTACACCGATCTTAGAATCACTGCATTGGCTCCCCGTATGTTTTAGGATCCATTTTAAGGTTCTTTTAATGGTTTTTAAGTGTCTTAATGGTTCTTGGGCCTTCTTATCTTTTACCGTATGAACCCTCGCGGTCTCTGCGCTCCTCTAGCAGCCGTCTCCTTATCATCCCCAAAGACTCATGATGAGGCGTCTTTCCATTATTATGTCCCTCACCTCTGGAACAGGCTGATAGAGGATCTCAGGGCCGCAGAGAACGTTTTTAACATTCACCTTTTTAGCTTTTAACTGCTTATTATTTATGGTCTAAAATAAATAAAAGTGATGGGCGGGGCTGGTTTAAACGGGCCCATTTATAATCTGTAAAGCAGTTTGAGATGCAATGTTTGTATAAAAAGTGCTTTATAAATAAAGTTTGATTAATATTGTGTTTGTTTAACTATTGTGCATTTTAACTACTACTAAAAAACTGAACAGATTGATGTTAAAACAAGGAATCATTTCTAGTTGATATTTTTCTATTATTCTTTATTTTCCTCCATGTTTCTAAATAATTTATATTTATACATAAATGATCCATTTTAATGAATCGGACCAGAGTTCAGAACCAATGGAGCTTTTCTCTGCAACCGGTTTTAAACTCATCCAGACCAGAACTTCTGCTCTTACCAGGTCCAAGCTGGGCAGAACCTCAGGGATTAACAGAACCAAACACATTAATTTGGCTTTCACATCATTTTATTATCAGATGTAGAGTCACAGAAAGTTCTGAAAAGTTCTGGTTCTGATTATCCAATACTGGATGTGTTTAGGAAATACCAAAAAGAACTCTGTCAGAACCAAAGAACCGGGTCATCTCTGTCAACTGCTGGAGACGAAGATGCAGAGAAACACTGGTCTACAGAACCAGAACCAGAACCGGCCCGTTTCACCACAGAGGGGAGGAGCAGGAAGCAAACGGGTCGGGAGGAATCAAATCAGACAAAGAGCTTCCTGATAGGCCAGCTGTCCTACTGCCTGTCATCTTATTGGCCGCTTTTCTCTTCCTGGTTTGGATCCCTTCCTTCTTCAGGGTCAGAGGGCGTTGAACCTGCAGACACGAGGTCAAAGGTCAGAGAGTTTCTGTTGGTACCACAGGTTTTCTGGAGGTACTGGTTACTGGTTGGTTGTTACTGGTTACATGTTACTGGTTGGTTGTTACTGGTTACATGTTACTGGTTGGTTGTTACTGGTTACATGTTACTGGTTGGTTTTTACTGGTTACATGTTACTGGTTGGTTGTTACTGGTTACATGTTACTAGTTGGTTGTTACTGGTTGGTTTTTACTGGTTACATGTTACTGGTTGTTTTTTACTGGTTGGTTGTTACTGGTTCATTTTACTGGTTGGTTGTTACTGGTTCATTTTACTGGTTGGTTGTTACTGGTTCATTTTACTGGTTGGTTGTTACTGGTTCATTTTACTGGTTGGTGGCTACTGGTTACATGTTACTGGTTGGTTTTTACTGGTTGGTTGTTACTGGTTACATGTTACTGGTTGGTTTTTACTGGTTACATGTTACTGGTTGGTTGTTACTGGTTACATGTTACTAGTTGGTTGTTACTGGTTGGTTTTTACTGGTTACATGTTACTGGTTGTTTTTTACTGGTTGGTTGTTACTGGTTCATTTTACTGGTTGGTTGTTACTGGTTCATTTTACTGGTTGGTTGTTACTGGTTCATTTTACTGGTTGGTTGTTACTGGTTCATTTTACTGGTTGGTGGCTACTGGTTACATGTTACTGGTTGGTTTTTACTGGTTGGTTGTTACTGGTTACATGTTACTGGTTGGTTTTTACTGGTTACATGTTACTGGTTGGTTGTTACTGGTTACATGTTACTAGTTGGTTGTTACTGGTTGGTTTTTACTGGTTACATGTTACTGGTTGTTTTTTACTGGTTGGTTGTTACTGGTTCATTTTACTGGTTGGTTGTTACTGGTTCATTTTACTGGTTGGTTGTTACTGGTTCATTTTACTGGTTGGTTGTTACTGGTTCATTTTACTGGTTGGTGGCTACTGGTTACATGTTACTGGTTGGTTTTTACTGGTTGGTTGTTACTGGTTACATGTTACTGGTTGGTTTTTACTGGTTACATGTTACTGGTTGGTTGTTACTGGTTGGTTTTACTGGTTGGTTTATACTGGTTGGTGGTTACTGGTTGGTTGTTACTGGTTGGTTGTTACTGGTTACATGTTACTGGTTGGTTTTTACTGGTTGGTTTTTACTGGTTGGTTTTTACTAGTTGGTCTTTACTGGTTGGTTGTTACTGGTTACATGTTACTGGTTGGTTGTTACTGGTTGGTTGTTACTGGTTCATTTTACTGGTTGGTGGCTACTGGTTACATGTTACTGTTACATGTTACTGGTTGGTTTTTACTGGTTGGTGGTTACTGGTTACATGTACTGGTTGGTTGTTACTGGTTACATGTTACTGGTTGGTTTTTATGGTTGGTTTATACTGGTTGGTGGTTACTGGTTGGTTGATACTGGTTACATGTTACTGGTTGGTGGTTAGTGGTTGGTTGTTACTGTTTACATGTTACTGGTTGGTTGTTACTGGTTATATGTTACTGGTTGGTTGTTACTGGTTACATGTTACTGGTTGGTTGTTACTGGTTACATGTTACTGGTTGGTTGTTACTGGTTACATGTTACTGGTTGGTTTTTACTGGTTGGTTGTTACTGGTTCATTTTACTGGTTGGTTTATACTGGTTGGTTTATACTGGTTGGTTTTTACTGGTTGGTGGTTACTGGTTGGTGGTTACTGGTTGGTTGATACTGGTTACATGTTACTGGTTGGTTTTTACTGGTTGGTTGTTACTGGTTATATGTTATTGGTTGGTTTTTACTGGTTGGTTGTTACTGGTTCATTTTACTGGTTGGTGGCTTCTGGTTACATGTTACTGGTTGGTTGTTACTGGTTGGTTGTTACTGGTTGGTTGTTACTGGTTGGTTTTTACTGGTTGGTTGTTACTGGTTACATGTTACTGGTTGGTTGTTACTGGTTGGTTGTTACTGGTTGGTTGTTACTGGTTACATGTTACTGGTTGGTTGTTACTGGTTGGTTTTTACTGGTTGGTTTTTACTGGTTGGTTTTTACTGGTTGGTTGTTACTGGTTACATGTTACTGGTTACATGTTACTGGTTGGTTGTTACTGGTTGGTTGTTACTGGTTGGTTGTTACTGGTTGGTTGATACTGGTTGGTTGATACTGGTTGGTTGATACTGGTTGGTTGATACTGGTTGGTTGATACTGGTTGGTTGTTACTGGTTACATGTTACTGGTTGGTTGTTACTGGTTGGTTGTTACTGGTTGGTTTTTACTAGTTGGTTTTTACTGGTTGGTTGTTACTGGTTACATGTTACTGGTTGGTTGTTACTGGTTCATTTTACTGGTTGGTGGCTACTGGTTACATGTTACTAGTTGGTTGTTACTGGTTGGTTGTTACTGGTTGGTGGTTAGTAGTTATATGTTACTGGTTGGTTGTTACTGGTTACATGTTACTGGTTGGTTTATACTGGTTGGTTTATACTGGTTGGTGGTTACTGGTTGGTTGATACTGGTTACATGTTACTGGTTGGTGGTTAGTGGTTGGTTGTTACTGTTTACATGTTACTGGTTGGTTGTTACTGTTTACATGTTACTGGTTGGTTGTTACTGTTTACATGTTACTGGTTGGTTGTTACTGGTTGGTTTTTACTGGTTGGTTGTTACTGGTTGGTGGTTAGTGGTTAGTTGTTACTGTTTACATGTTACTGGTTGGTTGTTACTGGTTACATGTTACTGGTTGGTTGTTACTGGTTGGTTTTTACTGGTTGGTTGTTACTGGTTATATGTTACTGGTTGGTTGTTACTGGTTGGTTTTTACTGGTTGGTTGTTACTGGTTACATGTTACTGGTTGGTTTTTACTGGTTGGTTTGTACTGGTTGGTTGTTACTGGTTGGCTTTTACTGGTTGGTTGTTACTGGTTGGTTGTTACTGTTTACATGTTACTGGTTGGTTGTTACTGGTTACATGTTACTGGTTGGTTGTTACTGGTTGGTTTTTACTGGTTGGTTGTTACTGGTTGGTTTATACTGGTTGGTTGTTACTGTTTACATGTTACTGGTTGGTTGTTACTGGTTACATGTTACTGTTTACATGTTACTGGTTGGTGGTTAGTGGTTACTGTTTACATGTTACTGGTTGGTTGTTACTGTTTACATGTTACTGGTTGGTTGTTACTGGTTGGTTTTTACTGGTTGGTTGTTACTGGTTGGTGGTTAGTGGTTAGTTGTTACTGTTTACATGTTACTGGTTGGTTGTTACTGGTTACATGTTACTAGTTGGTTGTTACTGGTTGGTTTTTACTGGTTGGTTGTTACTGGTTACATGTTACTGGTTCAGCTCATAGAGCAAAGACTCAGTCATTTATTTACATTAGAAACCAGAAGTTTATATAAACCTGATAAACAACCTGCTGAAGGTAAGTCAGACCAGCTTCTTGTTTTAGGGTCTCCATCACCAGAATTATTTATACCTACTAAAAGTCTCAATAATGAGAGAAATAACCTGTCAGATTAATTATTCATGCCTTCAGGATCAGAAGTTTACATGCAGAGCTCTGGCCCATTCCTTCTGACAGAACCAGTAGGTCGTGGCCTTTAGGTCCATGTCGGTCCAGGATAACGACTGAATCTGACCGGTTTCAGCTGCAGCTTCACCAATTCTTTGGTTCTGGTGTCCATTACCTCATTTCAGACCAAAACCTGTTTCCTTCCTGAACTGTGAGATGGTTGGACATTCCCATCATGTACCTCAAAAGGTGAACACTGCATCTGCAGACTGGACTGGAGGATGAACCAGAGTGGAGGACAACAAGCTGTTTCTCCATTCAACTCAGATGTTGTTTTGTCTTGATTATTCTTATTGTAATTGCTTTATTGTATTTTGATTATAAAATTGTTTTATGCTGTGTTCCAATTTTAGTCATGTAAAACACCTTTAATTGTCTGGTTGTGAAAGTTTGCTACACAAATAATATTGCCTTGTCTTGTGACTCGACCAGAACCTTCCACAGCAATGAAGCCATATTATTTAAGGGGATCCTAGTATGTAAACTTCTGACTCTGAAGAAGGTATTTTGTTTAATTTTGGAACAATTTTTCAAACAGAAATAATCCAAAGGATCAAACAGGAAGTCTGCTCTCATTTTTCTGTCGGACTGAGACGTTAAGGACGAAATTAAGACTTGATGTCTGCAGCTGACGGATGGAGAACCTGGTGCAGCTTGTAATAGAGTCCACAGGCGTTGCAGACGGGTTCTCCTGCACCGTTCCTCCTCCAAAGAGGCGTGGTTTCTGTTTCACAGTTGGAACACCGAATTCCTCTCCTGGCTGCTGCCTGGAGGAAGAAAAACACAGAAAGCTGCTGCAGAACGCTAAAAACTGAAGGTCCAGAGCAGAAGACAGTCAGAACCACAACTTATGTAAAATACAGCCGCCCTGATAGGCTGTAGCATGGACAGGTACTAAACCAACCCTAGAGGGTTTTATTACAGTATTGTACGATACTACACCACCTCCTATATCGTATTGTACAATACTACACCACCTCTTATATCCCACCTTCACCAGTGTTCCCAGTAGTTCTGGTGGAGGTTCTGTGGTTTTAACTTAACAATTTTCTGATGTTTTATCAGACCTTTCGTACTTTTTCCCTGATCCTGCTGCTGCATGAGTTACACGCCTCTAACTCCACCCCCTCACACATTGGTGATGTTGTTGCTATGGCAACCTGTCAGTGTGCACGGTGTCGTGGACCTCACCGTTCTTCTCTTGGGCCTCAGCAGTGGCGTGTTCTGGTCATGTTCCTCCTGCGGGAGGCTGCAGGTGTAACACAGGTGTTCACCCACTGCTTCCCGCCGCCACAGGAGGGCGCTGTTAGTCCCACAGCTCCCACACTCACGCTGCTCTGCACAAAAACAACACCCAGTGCAGGTGTAGTGACTGATGCTTCTGCCCCCAGATTAGTGGGTGTGGCCCAGGTTTGAACCAATCACAGGCTCTCCTGCATCAGCTACAGCATGAACATGTCTCACAGGTAAACACTCACCTGATAAGGCTGATAAGGAAGACCTGAATAGATTCCAGCCAGGTGGTGAGGGACGGAGGAAGTTAGGGGGTGGAGTCAGAGCATGATGCCCAAAAAAGGAGGAGTACAGAGGAGGCGGGCGGTGGGAGGAGCTAAATGACGGACAGCTGACATTATCCAATCGGTGAGGGCGTCTGAGGAGCTGCAGGCCGGCGTCATCAGGTAGCCACTCTGATTGGACGGGAAGGTCTAAGGGGGAGGGGTCAAACTGGGAAAGAAAGAAGATTTCAACAATTTCTCACTTTCAATCTAAAGAACATCAAGCCGACCAATGAGCTTCAGAGTTGGGCTACAACAACCAATCAGAGGCAATAAAAACATCATGATAAAAAATATGAATCATCAACAGGTCAAAGTTCATCAGCAGCAGGAAGAACCCGCTGGGAGGAACCAAGGAGCCACGATCAGCAGGAGGACCAGAACCTGGGCCCCATCATTATCATCATGGTGCCTTCAGGGGGTTCCTACCAGTCGGACAAATAAAGAAGGGGTCCGAAGACGGAGCAGTCTGTGATTGGTTGCTGCATGTTTAGGTCTGAGATGATAAAACGATCCAATCCAATAAAAACGATTTTTTTTTTGAACTTGTGAATCGAATCAATACTTTTTATTTTTTATATGAATCTATTCAGATGAGATTTTTTTTCAACAGAAACTCCAGAATCCGACGGTAACATCATGGAACCGGATCAGAACCAGGAACCGGATCAGAACCAGGAACCAAATCAGAACCAGGAACTAAATCAGAACCAGGAACCGGATCAGAATCAGGAACCGAATCAGGAACCAAATCAGAACCAGGAACCGGATCAGAACCAGGAACCGAATCAGAACCAGGAACCAAATCAGAACCAGGAACTAAATCAGAACCAGGAACCGGATCAGAATCAGGAACCGAATCAGGAACCAAATCAGAACCAGGAACCGGATCAGAACCAGGAACCAAATCAGAACCAGGAACCAAATCAGAACCAGGAACCAAATCAGAACCAGGAACCAAATCAGAATCAGGAACCAAATCAGAACCAGGACCCGGATCAGAACCAGGACCCGGATCAGAACCAGGACCCGAATCAGAACCAGGAACTAAATCAGAATCAGGAACCGAATCAGAATCAGGAACCGAATCAGAACCAGGACCCGGATCAGAACCAGGACCCGAATCAGAACCAGGACCCGAATCAGAACCAGGACCCGAATCAGAACCAGGAACCAAATCAGAACCAGGAACCGGATCAGAACCAGGAACCGGATCAGAACCAGGAACCGGATCAGAACCAGGAACCAAATCAGAACCAGGAACCAATCAGAACCAGGAACCAAATCAGAACCAGGAACCAAATCAGAACCAGGAACCAAATCAGAACCAGGAACCAAATCAGAACCAGGAACCGGATCAGAACCAGGATCAGAACCAGGAACCGAATCAGAACCAGGAACCGAATCAGAACCAGGAACCGAATCAGAACCAGGAACCGGATCAGAACCAGGACCCGAATCAGAACCAGGAACCGAATCAGGAACCAAATCAGAACCAGGAACCGGATCAGAACCAGGAACCGAATCAGAACCAGGACCCGAATCAGAACCAGGAACCGAATCAGAACCAGGAACCGAATCAGAACCAATCAAACCAGAACCGATCAGAACCAGGAACCGAAATCAGAACCAGGACCCGAATCAGAACCAGGACCCGAATCAGAACCAGGAACCGAATCAGAACCAGGAACCGAATCAGGAACCAAATCAGAACCAGGAACCGGATCAGAACCAGGAACCGAATCAGAACCAGGAACCAAATCAGAACCAGGAACCAAATCAGAACCAGGAACCGAATCAGAACCAGGAACCAAATCAGAACCAGGAACCAAATCAGAATCAGGAACCAAATCAGAACCAGGACCCGGATCAGAACCAGGACCCGGATCAGAACCAGGACCCGAATCAGAACCAGGAACCGGATCAGAACCAGGAACCAAATCAGAACCAGGAACCAAATCAGAACCAGGAACCAAATCAGAATCAGGAACCGGATCAGAATCAGGAACCGGATCAGAACCAGGAACCGGATCAGAACCAGGAACCGGATCAGAACCAGGAACCGGATCAGAACCAGGACCCGAATCAGAACCAGGACCCGGATCAGAACCAGGACCCGGATCAGAACCAGGACCCGAATCAGAACCAGGACCCGAATCAGGAACCAAATCAGAACCAGGAACCGGATCAGAACCAGGAACCAAATCAGAACCAGGAACCAAATCAGAACCAGGAACCAAATCAGAACCAGGAACTAAATCAGAACCAGGAACCAGATCAGAATCAGGAACCGGATCAGAATCAGGAACCGGATCAGAATCAGGAACCAAATCAGAACCAGGAACCAAATCAGAACCAGGAACCAAATCAGAACCAGGAACCGGATCAGAATCAGGAACCGAATCAGAATCAGGAACCGGATCAGAATCAGGAACCAAATCAGAACCAGGAACCGGTTGAGAACCAGGAACAAAATCAGAACCAGGAACCGGATCAGAACCAGGAACCAAATCAGAACCAGGATCAGGATCAGAACCAGGAACCGGATCAGAACCAGGAACCGGATCAGAACCAGGAACCGGATCAGAACCAGGAACCGGATCAGGAACCAAATCAGAACCAGGAACCGGATCAGGAACCAAATCAGAACCAGGAACCGGATCAGAACCAGGAACCGGATCAGAACCAGGTACCGGATCAGAACCAGGTACCGGATCAGAACCAGGAACCGGATCAGAACCAGGAACCGGATCAGAATCAGGAACCGAATCAGAATCAGGAACCGGATCAGAACCAGGAACCGGATCAGAACCAGGAACCGAATCAGAACCAGGAACCGAATCAGGAACCAAATCAGAACCAGGAACCGGATCAGAACCAAATCAGAACCAGGAACCAAATCAGAATCAGGAACCAAATCAGAACCAGGAACCGGATCAGAATCAGGAACCGGATCAGAATCAGGAACCGGATCAGAACCAGGAACCGGATCAGAACCAGGAACCGAATCAGAACCAGGAACCAAATCAGAATCAGGAACCAAATCAGAATCAGGAACCAAATCAGAACCAGGAACCGGATCAGAACCAGGAACCGGATCAGAACCAGGAACCGAATCAGAACCAGGAACCGAATCAGAACCAGGAACCAAATCAGAACCAGGAACCGGATCAGAATCAGGAACCAAATCAGAACCAGGAACCGAATCAGAACCAGGAACCGGATCAGAATCAGGAACCGGATCAGAACCAGGATCAGGAGGGAAAAATCTTCCTCCAGACCCGTTCAGATCCAAATGTGACCCAAACACTAAAATCTTCACTGCTATAATTTATTGTTCTCCATAACTACTTTGATCCAACATGACAAAGCAAACAGAAACCAGTCTTCCTGAGATCAGGAGGTGCTGACCTTCATGCTGAAGCCTGATGATCTTCCACCGCCGCTAGCTGGAGAAGCTGAGGACCAATCAGCTGATGGAGAAAGGTCTGACATCATCTCTGTTCGAGCTCTGTCTGTGGAAACGATGCGTTGGTCCAGGAGAGGCTGAGGAGGTGCTGCAGGTCTGAGGGACGAGCAGCCTGAGGAGGAGGAGGAGGTCTGTGGCTCCGCCTCCGTCTGCAGCTTTAGAACAAAAAGTTTTCCACCTGGAAATATTCAGATTAGTGTATTAAACCAGAACCATCATCCTGAAGAACATCTGGAACCAGAAAGGTTCTGTTCTGGTCGGAGAATGGGAGATATATATAAAATATACTGGAACTTCCCAGTAACACCAGTATAAGACCAGTATTCAGTCAAAGATCCTCATAGTGGGGCAGAGCTACAGGACGCTGCTGCCCCCTGCTGGAACCAGTCAAACCAGCTCATTCCTCTGCTTTCAGTTCTTTTCTCTCCTTAATGAGAAACATTCAAACAGTAACTCGGTTGCCATAGAAACAATCCATTTACATTGGAGAGCAGCTGCTTTTAGTTTATTTCAGTTCAGTTCAGTTTAGTTCAGTTCCATTCACTTCAGTTCAATTTATTTTGGTTCAGTTCAGTTTACTTTAGTTCAGGTTATTTCAGTTCAGTTCAGATCAGTTCAGTTCACTTTAGTTCAGTTCAGATCAGTTAACTTTAGTTCAGTAGTTCACTTTAGTTCAGTTCAGATCAGTTCAGTTCAGTTCAGCTCACTTTAGTCTAGTTCAGTTCAGTTTACTTTAGTTAATCTCAGATCACTTTAGTTCAGTTCACTTTAGTTCAGATCAGATCAGTTCAGTTCAGTTCACTTTAGTCTAGTTCAGTTCAGTTAACTTTAATTCAGTAGTTCACTTTAGTTCAGTTCAGATCAGTTCAGTTCAGTTCACTTTAGTCTAGTTCAGTTCAGTTCACTTTTGTTCATCTCAGATTAATGGGTGGAGTCTCCTCAGAGGGAGGGTAAATGTGGCCGCAGCAGAGCGGGGTCCACCACGCTGTTCTGCAGGGGCAGGTCTACAGAGAAGTCGGTGGGCGGAGCCTGGAGGCGCTGGCGTGGAGGGCGCCCCCCCCTCTGAGGGATGGGCAGCTCCGAGTGGTGAGCAGGAAGAGGAGAGGAGAAGAAGTATGGATGGATGAGAGCCTGGAGGAGGAGGAGCAACACAACCATCAGGTATTCATCATGGCGGCTGGCCCCGCCCCCCAGGACAGGAGCTCACCTGTCTGGCAGAGCAGCGCTGCTTGGACGGGTAAACCAGGAACCTGTAGAGCAGGTCCACAGCCTGAGGGGAGGAGTCAGGGACGATCTCCTCCAATGGGATGGCTGGATTCTCCTTAAAGGTGATTTTATTGTAATCTGGCAACTCCACGATTTCCTGTAAGGAAGAGAAGACAGAGGTTCTGGTCCGAGTGTCACCGGTACCGGTATCATCCAGAACCCAGAAGCCACCTGACCCATTCAGGTCAGACGCTGCATCAGTTCTGAAGGCTGAAATCTGACCAGGGGCCGTATTCACAAAGATTCTTATCTTACCACTAGGTGTTACTCCTAACTCGCGCTCAAAGGTCTTACGTAGGAGTTGTCGTCTAAAACCTATTCACAAATGCACTAAGAGCTACTTTTACGTAGGACAAATCCCTAAAAGTAAGCTAAGAGTGACGTCCCGTTGCTATGGAAACCGTCATTTCCTATGCATGAGTAAATAGACGGACAGCAGTGTGATTGGTTGTTGAATGACACGTGTGAAACCAGGAAATGGAAAACTTAAATGTCGTTAAAAGCGTAATTATGAACATCGCAAATAGCAGAAATTTTGCGTGAAGACATCTTTGTGTCGGCCATGAGACTCACACTTCATACAACTTACACACAACAGCCTACTTACAGAGAGGGTGACGTTTAAAAACGAAAAAACGTGAAATGCATCATATTACTAACTAACGCCTGCTGATAGCTGGGATAAGCTCCACCCCCCCCCCCCGGATGAAAGCGGTATAGATAATGGATGGATGGATGCATCATATTAAGGGAGTGATAGCAAGGAGGCTGTAAACAATGAGGCTGTCTAATGAGCACATCTTAAATATACCCCCCCCCCACTACCTTGAAAAGCACCTCATGAACTGAAAATGAGTGGCGAGAAAAGAACAAGGAAACCTAACTGGTAGCAGGACCAATTATTACTTCTGGCACAGTTGGTACTGGAGACGAGGTCCTCAAAGGGCGATTCGGAGCCGGGATTACGAATAAGACGAAAAGGGAGGCATGGGTGGAAATGAGTAGAAACATAAATATTCTCTACAGTCCCAGTGTCGGCTCGACATCGCCGCTTATAAAAAAGATGCTGCTGCAACAGGTAGGCAATGTCCGTCATATAGGCATCCCTACATATGTTGCATAAATTGGAAGACGTGCACGTTTTCTTCTTTGTGCAGGGGGAACAACACAAAACGGAGATATTTTTCTACGGTTTGGCCTGTTATCCACACGTAACCGCAGATTTTTGGCACCAAAAATGAAGCTTTTTAAAAACTCCGACCAAAGTGGAGATTTGCGTTTTCTCCGTTTTCAGTATATTTGCATGTGGACGGTTGAAAACTGAGTTTTAAGAGCCGTAACGCCACTATTCGCGACAAAAAATGCTCCAACATCACTTGTGCGAACTGTTTGTACTCTTAAAATAAAAAGAAAAGAAGCCTTTCTGCCCTCAGAGCTGTGTTGGTAGTGTTGTATTATTTCTACATATGTTTTAAACATCTATTATTCAGAGGTAAAAGTCTGTTTGTCTATTATGCATGGTTGTAAAACATATCCTTGACCAGTATTTAACTGGGACAAGCTTTTAAGTCATAAAACTCTTGGGTAAGTTTTATTGCAGGCTGTAAAAACAGGATGTCTGTAGATTTAGTATGCCGGAACCAAGGCCATGAAGCTGGGAGTGTTGCTTAGGACCATAAAACTCAGAATGAACTTTTGACCAAGAACAAGGACACAACTCATCTTATGACTGCATAATTCTCTGACAGCCAATCATGGTTAAGACACTGTTTGGAAATGTTCTGATTGGAGCAGATTCAAGGGAGAAGAAACGCCTACAATCCTGGCGAAGTCTGGTGTCTATAAAAGTTATGACATGAAAATCATTCAACTGTCAGATGTCTTTAAATCTGGCCCAGAGAAACTAGGGCATCTTTCTCTGTAAACTGCAATTTGTTAATCTGTTCAAAATAAATGTTAAGAACTGGAAATTGGCTCCATTTTGTCTCTGCTTGAAAATGCACTGAATTAATTTTGATAATATTTAATTCAACAGTAGCATCCATTATTAAAGCAGGTTTTGTTAGTTTGCTTTTATAAGCTCTATCACTGCTGCGTACTGAAGACAGAGGAAAGAAAGTTATTCTTAGTGGATAGGATGTGGGAGAACTACTGCCCCCTACTGCTTTGTCACGTCTATGAAAGTGATGAAAAACGCATTTATCCGGTTACGTCTGGATGGAGATTTGTTGTTTTTCAACGAGAGGAGGAAAATGTTCGTTTAAAAAAAATCTGGCTACTTGTCGGTATCGTTTGGTTAATTTAGAATCATCCAGAGTGTCCAACACATTGCGTCTGGCTGCAGCCATTTTGGGAGTCTTTGTGAATTTGTCTTAGGGAGTTAGGAGTCGTCTTGACTTCTTTTAAGGACTCCCAGACTTAGGAGCTACTTTTAGGCCTAAAACTGGTTGTGAATAACTTTTATCTTAAGAAACTAGGAGTCCTAAATTTAAGAGGGACACGCCCACATTTTTTAGGAGTTACTCCTAAATTCGCCAGTTAGGACGTACTTTAAGCCCAAAGATTCTTTGTGAATACGGCCCCAGATCTCTAAGGATTTTCTGCTGAAGTCTGTAACAGAACCGGTACCAAGTACCGACCTGCTCCAGAACTACCACCTTCTCTATCCACCAGTATCTCAGCTGGAGTCCTGAAACATGAAGAATCCCAGCAGAACTCCACCTCATCACACCAGCAGAACCCTTAAATCCACCCAGAACCATCACCTCGGATCTAGAAATGGTCCTGAATGCAGACCTGAGAAGATCCATCATGGTCTCACTGAACACACCTAAACATCCTACACTGCACCTGAGCTTCACCAGAACCTTTTCACCTTAGGATGATGGTCCAGGGGGGAGAATGAGCTCAGTCACGTTCCTGTAGATGTGGCTGTCTCCCTCCCGGTTCTGGTTCTGTTCTACAGTGTGCGGTGTTTCTTACGGGCCAGCTGTCCCGGGTCGGCGTTCCCAGAACTCGGAGGACGCAGCAGAGCTGCTCGATGTCATTTTCCCCAGGAAACAGAGGAGAAGAGTTCAGCAGCTCTCCAAAGATGCAGCCCACCGCCCTGCAAGCCAGAAACCACGTCAGTCTACTGCTGCCCCCTGCTGCATATTTCTGATCACTGCATGGACAAAGACCCAGAACCAGAACCAGCTGCAGAACGTCCTACCACAGGTCTACTCCCTCGTCGTATTTCCGGGCTCCGTAGAGCAGCTCTGGGGCTCGGTACCACCTGTACACACAGAGAGGAGGAACGGTTCTTCTGGGTCTAGGATACAGCAGCAGAACCGGTACCGATCCAAACGGGTCAAATACAAAAAACGGACGAGGCTGAGAGCAGGAAGACGGAATATTAATAACCCGACCTCTGAAGAAGGTATAGAGGGCCATAAAGAAAGGGGCGGGGCTTCTGCTACTCACCTGGTGGCTACCTGGTGGCTGTACAGCCTGTCGCCATGGTTACTGAACAGCCGGGCTAAACCGAAGTCTGCGACCTTCAGATGACCTGAAGAGCTGATGAGGAGATTAGCAGGTTTAAGATCCTTCAGGAGAAGAAGAGAAGATTCAGTTAGAGATGGATGGATGATGGATGGATGATGGATGAATGGATGGATGGATGGATGAAGGATGGATGGATGGATGATGAACGGATGGATGCAGGATGGATGGATGGATGGGTGATGGATGGATGGATGGATGGATGAAGGATGGATGGATGTGTGATGAACAGATGGATGGATGAAGGATGAATGGATGAAGGATGGATGGATGGATGAAGGATGGATGGATGAAGGATGGATGGATGGATGAAGGATGCAGGATGGATGGATGAAGGATGAAGGATGGATGTGTGATGAACAGATGGATGCAGGATGGATGGATGAACAGATGGATGGATTGATGATGGATGGATGGATGGATGGATGGATGTATGATGAACAGATGGATGGATGAAGGATGGATGGATGATGAACAGATGGATGCAGGATGGATGGATGATGGATGGATGATGGATGGATGGATGATGGATGGATGGATAAGGATGGATGATTGATGATGATGGATGGATGATGATGATGGATGTGTGATGAAGATGGATGGATGATGAAAATGGATGATGGATGGATATGAAGGAAGGATGATGGAGATGGATGGATGAAGGATGGATGGATGATGGATGTGATGAAATATGGATGGATGGATGGATGGATGGATGGATGAAGTGATGGATGGATGGATGAAGGATGGATGGATGAAGGATGGATGAAGGATGGATGAAGGATGGATGGATGAAGGATGGATGATGGATGGATGAAGGATGGATGGATGAAGGATGGATGATGGATGGATGAAGGATGGATGGATGAAGGATGGATGAAGGATGGATGGATGAAGGATGGATGGATGAATGATGGATGGATGGATTAAGGATGGATGGATGAAGGATGGATGGATGAAGGATGGATGAAGGATGGATGAAGGATGGATGGATGGATGAAGGATGGATGGATGAAGGATGGATGAAGGATGGATGAAGGATGGATGGATGAAGGATGGATGATGGATGGATGAAGGATGGATGGATGAAGGATGGATGATGGATGGATGAAGGATGGATGGATGAAGGATGGATGAAGGATGGATGGATGAAGGATGGATGGATGAAGGATGGATGGATGGATGAAGGATGGATGGATGAAGGATGGATGGAATGAAGATGGATGAAGGATGGATGATGGATGGATGGATGGATGGATGGATGAAGGATGGATGTGTGATGAACAGATGGATGGATGAAGGATGGATGGATGGATGAAGGATGGATGACGGATGGATGGATGGATGGATGATGGATGGATGGATGGATAATGGATGATGGATGGATGGATGTGTGATGAACAGATGGATGGATGATGGATGAATGGATGAAGGATGGATGGATGAAGGATGGATGTGTGATGAACAGATGGATGGATGAAGGATGGATGTACCCACCCGGTGCATGATGTTGTTGTGATGTAAAAAGGCCACGCCCTTCAGCAGCATCATCATGTAACCTTTGACCTGAGCCGGGGTCAGAGGTCGTTGGTGGTTCCTGATGACCTCAGAGAGGTCAGAGAGCATGAAGTCAAAGACCAGGACAAAGCCGGTTCCATGAGGGAAGAAGTCCTTCAGCTCCACCACCTGAGGAGACAGACAGAGGACATCAGAGGACATCAGAGACGTCCATGAGGAGCAGGACGCTGTCCATCACCCACATGCTGGTTGTCCTGGATCTCCTGAAGGGCTCTGATCTCCCTCAGAGCCTGGTTAGGGATGCCGTCCTCCAGCCTCCTCAGAGACACCTTCTTCAGAGCCACCGTCTCCCCTGTCTGAGACACAGCAGAGTCCACTTCTGATCAGGCCAGAACCGGGCCAGAGCCAGGCCAGAACTGGACCAGAACCAGGCCAGAACCGGGCAAGAACTGGACCAGTTTCAGGCCAAAACTGGACCAGAACCAGGCCAGAACCGGGCCAGAACTGGACCAGAGCCAGGCCAGAACTGGACCAGTTTCAGGCCAAAACTGGACCAGAACCGGGCCAGAACTGGACCAGATTCAGGCCAAAACTGGACCAGATCTGGACCAGAACCAGGCCAGAACCGGGCCAGAACTGGACCAGATTCAGGCCAAAACTGGACCAGATCTGGACCAGAACCGGACCAGAGCCGGGCCAGAACTGGACCAGAACTGGACCAGTTTCAGGCCAAAACTGGACCAGATCTGGACCAGAACCAGGCCAGAACCGGGCCAGAACTGGACCAGATTCAGGCCAAAACTGGACCAGATCTGGACCAGAACCAGGCCAGAACCGGGTCAGAACTGGACCAGATTCAGGCCAAAACTGGACCAGATCTGGACCAGAACCGGACCAGAGCCGGGCCAGAACTGGACCAGAACCAGGCCAGAACTGGACCAGAACCAGGCCAGAACTGGACCAGATCTGGACCAGAACCAGGCCAGAACTGGACCAGATCTGGACCAGAACCAGGCCAGAACCGGGCCAGAACTGGACCAGATTCAGGCCAAAACTGGACCAGATCTGGACCAGAACCAGGCCAGAACCGGGCCAGAACTGGACCAGATTCAGGCCAAAACTGGACCAGAACCAGGCCAGAACTGGACCAGATTCAGGCCAAAACTGGACCAGATCTGGACCAGAACCAGGCCAGAACCAGGCCAGAACTGGACCAGATTCAGGCCAGAACTGGACCAGAACCAGGCCAAAACTGGACCAGATCTGGACCAGAACCAGACCTGCTTGATGCAGATACCTCTATGTGTTTGGCCTTGAAGACGATGCCATGAGCTCCTTCTCCGATCCGACCCAGGATGCTGTACTGCTCCATGTCAGGAGACGCTTCGTCCTCTGTAGGTCTCCGGGATCAGGTGACCCACTAGCAGCCAATCAGATCAGGTCCTTTAGCAGTTTCTCCTCACAGAAACTCAGAGCTGACCAGTCCTACCTGACCTCTCACCTTTACACGAAGAATTGTCTTTACTGTCGCTCGGCTGCGGACAACAACAGATATCCGAGAACCGCTACAAAGAGCACCTGTCGCCATGGTAACGCCGAAGCTAAGCTGGCTAGGAGCTAGCTAGCCTGTAACCTGACAAAGCAGAGGGTTACAGACTTATATATTATCTTTTTAAATGTCTAAGGTCACAGACTGATCAACGAACCAGAGACGCAGACATAACAGAGGCGTTGCCGTGGTAACCGAACGGCTGCTTGGCTAAGCTAGCGGAAGCGCAGAGCAGCTAACCGTCTGACGTCATACCGACCTTCCACGATTGGTCAGAAAACCAGAATATCAGTCACGTGATGGTGACAGGTCAGCCCCAGAACCAAAGCAGCTAGAATGGACTCACTGAAGAGAGACGAACTATAACTATTATTATACTTCTTGTTGTTCAACCTGTTTTTGTAGTAATTGACTTTTCAATAAAGCTTGACTTGAAAAAAAAAAAAAATATATATATATATACAACTATTATTATACTATATTCATATATTATACTGTTATACTATAATTATATAAAATAGATTAAATAGTCCCTGTGCTTTATGAGCTACATGACAGAACGTCCTGATGTAGATCTACGATGGTGACGGCTTGTCTTCAACACGCAGAATATAGAGCCTAGAATCTTTATCTTTATCGAACTATTAGTACAATACCGAGAAAAAATAAAAGAGTATTAAATTAAAGGTGTTATACTTACAGACATGAGCTATTACATATGATACACCAACGCTAGGGGGCAGAAGTTGATCTAATTAAGCCAAAGAGTGATTGAAGCATCTTCGTTTTTTACATAAAACATAGTTTTTATTGCTGCAGGGTTAGTAGATTTGTTAATCAAAGTAAGATATTGCATAAAATCATAGGAGTAAACATAAAGGGAGAGATGTATTCTGTGACAATGAGACATTGTCTCTTTATATTGTCAGTTTTTTTTGGAGATAAATCAATCAGAACATAATGAGACAAAAAAAAAAGGAAAAACAACAAGGCTTAAATAATTTATTCATGGTTGATGCTAGGGTTGCTGTATTTTCCTGTAAAATAATTAACAACAAAGAAGTTAGTGATAGGATTGAAATACTAAGGATGCTTTTACTTACCTGAACCATCTATCTCCACAGGAGGGCACAGCCAAAAGGATCTCTAGAATTCTGTGTACCTTATCAATGGTTGGGTTGAACCATTGTGGGAAATAGGATGGGGGAAAAAGGGAATGTGTCAGTATTGTGGTTTTGCTGTTTAGTTTTGGAAGATTTATGGTTGTGAATACTTAATGCAGCATTGTTTGTAAATGGGTTAATGTAAATATGTGTTTTGTTTTCACTGTAAAGTACCTTGTATGTTACCCCACGTAATGGTTTATCCCAATTAGAGCACCTGTGTATATATTAGCTGTCTTCCCAATTGTATGGGTGTGTGTGGTTGGTGATACAAAGTGCCACAAGAAAAATAAAAATAAAAAGAGAAAGAAAGAAAGAAAGAAAGAAGCTTCTATCTACCATTTTTGTCACAAACTGTCTGGGGTACCCACCTCCATGGGCCTTCCAGTACCGTTGAAAGGCTACATATTCCTAAACATTTAGATTTGTGAATATGAAATTTAGCCTTTAATATGAGCAAATTAATCATAAATCTGTTGACAGTGGGGACTCGTCTTTGGTTTTTGTGGAGACCAAATAATACATATTTCCAAAATAGTTCAAATCCTTTAAATGCGTTTTCTCTGTCAGAGGGTTTGTATACGGAACAAAACAATTCCTTAAAAGTCGTACAAAAGCTACAGTTTGCATTAATGTCTCATTTGAATTTGCTTTAAATTCAGAATAATCACTGATCCACATTGACAATGCTAAGAACTGTCAGGGTTTCTTTAGGGATTCTTTCTAAATAAAATACATTCTATCAAAAATAAAATAATCGGTATCAAAACATGATGCCTCGTTTTTTAGAAGATTAGATAGAACCAAAGGGAGATGAACCTCATTTGTGTTTGGCAGATGGAGCCAGGTTCTGGTTCTGGTTCTGCAGGAGGTTTCTTCCCGTTAAAGGAGAGTTTTTCCTCTCCACTGTCGCTACATGAGGGAATGTTGTGTGGAACAATAATTTAACCCAATCTGCTGGGATTCCTTAAACAGAAAACTTTAACTGATTGGCATGTTTGTGTGATTATGTTAAAATATGTTCTATTCTATTCCATTCTATTCTATTCTAGCCGGTCCTGTTTGCCAGCAGGGGGCGGTAGTTGGCCGGAACGTTGTTTTCCAGCCTCCGTTGGTGGAAAGAAGAAGAAGAGTTTCGCTGCGCGGTGTTGTGTTAGCAACATGCTAACCGTGCTAACAGGCGGGTTCTGGTTCTAGAAATCCTCCGCAGAACCCGGGAATCGGTTCCGGACCAGTTTTATTCGTTCCAAGGAGACGACAGGAAGCGAACCTCATGGCTCCTCCTGCCGGTTCTGGTACCGGGCTGGACCAGAAGGTTCTGCAGTATGAAGCCTTCATCAACGACGTCCTGAGGAGAGACCTGCAGTAAGAAGTGTGATGAAATATCGTCCTTATTAGACAATATCTGATATTACTGAGGCAGACACGGATATTTGGAGATGATTATTCATTTTAATTATTATTATAACTGACAAGCAATGAAAGTCCCAAATGTAGTATCTCAAAAAATTCAAACATTGTGAAAATGTTCACTATTTAAACCCCCTGGTGCCCCACTAATCATCTAATTAACTCCAATCACCTACAGAGCCTTTAAACGGTCTCACAGTCTAGTTCTATAGGCTACGGAGTCATGAGGAAGACTGCTGGCTGGACAGATGTCCAAAAGACGATCATTGACACCTTGGACAAGGAGGAAGGACACAGAAGGTCGTAGCTGAAGAGTAGTGATGGTGAGATGAAGCCCCATGAGGAATCGAACCACTTTAGAATCAGAATCAGCTTTAATGGCCAAGTATGACACATACAAGGAATTTGACTCCGGCAACTTTTCTCTCCAGTACAGAACTTAAATAAGTGAAATAAAAATAAATACAAATAAAAAATAAAGGATAATATATACACCAAACCAGGGTTATTGTACAGTAAGTATATACAGCAGTGCAGAGTTATAGTTTATTGTTCATGTTAATGGACTCACACTCTGTGATTATTCAGAGTTCATCAGAGCGACAGCCTGGGGGAAGAAACTGTTCTTGTGTCGGGTGGTTTTGGCGTACAACGCTCTGTAACGCCGGCCTGAGGGGAGGAGCCTAAACAGATTGTGTCCAGGGTGTGAGGGGTCAGTGGTGATTTTCTGGCCCGCTTCCTGACCCTGGCCCGGAAAAGGTCCTCAATGGAGGGAAGATCAGAACCTATGATCCTCTCTGAGGACCTGACTGTTCTCTGCAGTCTGTCCCTGTCTTGCCTGGTGGCGGATCAGAACCAGACAGAGATGGATGAGGTCAGGACAGACTGGACTATTGCTGTGTAGAAGATGATCAGCAGCTCCTGAGGCAGGTTGAACTTTCTGAGCTGACGCAGAAAGTACAGCCTTTGCTGGGCCTTCTTCCTTATAGAGTCAATGTGGGAGGTCCACTTCAGGTCCCGTGTGATGGTGGATCCTAGGAACCTGAAAGACTCTACTGTGGGGACTGGCCTGTTGGTGATTATGAGAGGAGATGTTGATGGGGGTCTCTTCCTGAAGTCCACTGTCATCTCCACAGTTTTGAGCGGGTTTAGCTCCAGGTGGTTCTGACTGCACCAGAGGACCAGCTGTTCCACCTCCCTTCTGTATGCAGACTCGTCGCCGTCACGGATGAGTCCAATGACGGTGGTGTCATCTGCAAACTTCAGGAGTTTCACAGAAGGGTCCCTCGACGTGCAGTCAGTGGTGTAAAGGGAGAAAAGCAGTGGGGAGAGAACACATCCCTGGGGGGCGCCGATGCTGAGGGAACGGGAGCTGGATGTGAAGTTACCCAGTTTCACCTAGCCGATTGGTTCCAGGAAGGTTTCATCTCTCTGGGCTTCAGCTGAACACCCCCCCCTACTGGCCAGGTGCATAATCACAGGCATATTCATTTTCACCCAACAGCTTTAGGTTTTAAGCGATTTTGACACCATCTCATCAGCCTTTTAAAAACACATTTTCACAGGCAAATAAGATGTCTGTGTGCACAAAAACACAAGTGTACATTTTGGAAAGAAACTTAAAATCGCAATTGACTGCGAAATATAAGTTATTTAAAGCGTCTTTTAGACATGTGAAAGACGTTAGTTGGATCCACCGGGGACATTTATCACTATTCCCAAAGCCGACCTTTCACTCATAAAAAGTTTACGGCTTTCAAAAGACTGCAGGCCTGAGTTTATGTTGATTAAAGGGGAGTTTGGTCGATCTCTGCGAAACAGAAAGTCGTGTTTGTGCTAAAAAAGGAGGTCAGACAAGCAGATACAGAGTGACTGTAAAGCTGGGTACTTATAACCATTTATGTATTTATGGAAATACGTTAACTTGTCCTGTGACAACTTTAGTAATTCAGTGGCGTCTGCTCTCTGGCTAAAAACCGAATATCACCGCTTACACGGTTCTTCTTTTATCCAGTCTTGGAGTAAAACATGCCACCATGTTGCAGCTGATTATATTAGAATCAGGTTTTAGGGAAGGATTTCCAGCAGCTGCTACAGCGTGAATAATCAGGTGCTGATAGAGGTTTGGGACGTCTGTATCAGAACGCGACAACAATATAACGCAGAGGATATTAAAATACGCAAACCTCACGTTTTTAAATAAACTTTCTCTAAATTACAAATATGTGATCATTTAAAATAAACGGTGCATATTTTTCAGAGAAATGAATCTCTCCTTGTTCATCTCCTGTAGTCAATGGTTAGGCTACTAATACCTAGTTACTTTTGAGTAATATTGCCACCTACTGACCAGTGTTGGTATGACTGTAGTATCCGTAGACTCAGTATGTTATACAAGCAGTACCTGTGCAGGTAAGTGACTAGTTAAAAGCAGGGATGTATTCCAGACCTACCAGTCTGTGCTGCTCTACACATATATGCTTCTGTAATATAGGTTTTTATTGGGTTTGTTCATCTCATGTCTGAATAATGTCCATTTATAGCCACAAAATTCATCAGAATCTTTAATGCAATGAGTTATTTATCAAAATGTTCTCCCAGGGGAGCAAACTCCTGGATCTGGCTTAAAGTTACGTTGATCAGGGCATATATCTTGGATTAGGGGCATCCCAGGGAAAAAAGTTCAGGCTCAGGATTTTGTTTTACCATCACCCCTGCATAATGTTAGATTGAGGTTTCCTTATTAGGAGTTATCAGATAAAAATGTATATAATCTCTAACCAAACTATTAAAGCTGTGTCTAAACTCCAATCAGACTGTAACCGTCCTACATGTTAACCCACATTAAATGGATTCTGATTGGTTTATATGAAAACGCTGAACCAATCATGTGATACGGCCGGGCAGCGGGGCTGGCATGTCATCGTTTAGGCTCCTCCCCAAATCGCTTTGTGGAAACGCTTCGTAGCCTCTAGCCTAGCCTACAGACAGCCAAAGCTACCTGTACCTGGTTTAAGCACCATGGTGTCCCTGTTCCTGATTGGCCGGCCGAGTCACCTGACCTTATTGTGCAGAAGAATACGGCAGAAGATCTGAAGGCCACGATCAGAGCAACATGATGGACTACATGCTGCGCTGCATTAAAGGAATCCAGGAAAAAAGAGCCACAGCTTCATACTGAGGATAAGATTATAGTTTTTAGTTGGTCAATATTTCTATAAATCCTTTTATTTCTTTGGTCTTAATTAATATTCACATTTTCTGAGCTTCTGAATTTGGGACTTTGATTAGTTGTCAGTTAAAAGAAATAAACATTTGAAGTCTATCAGTGTTTCTCCTGATATTGTAAAGTTCTGATCAGCAGCTGTTTGTGAGACAAGGTGATGGAGATGAGGGATGTTATCTGATTGGTTCCAGTCTGAAGGTCCAGATTAGGTTAGATTGTCCGGATTATGGCCAAGATGAAAGATCAGTTAGTTTCTGAGGGTTCTGTTGGTCCTGGGCGGGTTCTGACCCGGCTGAGGGACGTGTGTGATGGAAGTATCTGCTGGTGTTTGGCAGGAAGGTGCTGCAGCAGAGGGACCAGGTCTATGAGAAGATCTCCCAGTACCTGCAGCTGAAGAACACCATCCAGAGTCTGGAGGTACCGCCAACACAGACGCTTCGGTGTTCACCAGTAGGTGGCGCTGTGGGCCACACAGTAAACAGAGAAGCTGTTTCCTGCTAATCAGGCCCTCCAGGATGTGGCGTCAGGTTTTTCTGATTGTTCTGATAAAGGGAGAGTCACAGTTTGTAAAAGACGCGGTAAAGTTATGTTACATTTATAAAATGGCTCGATGTGCAGCATTCGTGGGGATTGCTTGAATTTGGGATTAATGGGATCAATTCATCCAACTTTCATTTCCTGGAGATGAAACTAAAATGGAATATTATTAAAATATGAAATAATAAGAACAATAACACCAGAGATTAGAAGTTACAGATTAGTTTTAGGTTCAGTTCCTCCAATTTTCCTTCTGATTCATCGGCTTCTACTTTATATTGTGATTAAATATTATTACTTATTATAATTAAATTGATAGTTTTATAAAATACATTTTCATCACTTTATTTCATTCTAGATTTCCACATTCGTCCACCTTTAATAAACATTTTAAATTCATTTATTTTATAAATACAGAAGATTTTTTGATTTTGAATGAGTGTATTTTGCACATTTTTCTTTTCGATATTTGACTAGTAATCATATATTTTTCTGGCTCTAATTTCTTTGTGTTTGTACGAAATTCATCAAAAGCATAAAATTCTTACTGGTGTTTTTTAAAAATAAATATTTATTTGAAAATATTTTCCGACATATATAGAACATTTAAAAAAACAAACATTTAATGCATTAAAGAATGCCAGAACAAAAGAATAAGTATACCAGGGGGTTTGATACAATAGAGTATAAACATTATTAAAGTTACAAAAATAGGACAAATTTAGCAACAGATGATAAACATTCAATTTCATGTTTCACTAAAGGGAAAAATGGGGATGAAGATGAAAATGTGCATTTATGTACATAATATTAGCTAAAAATAATAATTAAATTGTATTTTCTTATCATGGATACCCAAAATGACATGTTAAATTTGAATACAAATGTGGGATCAAAATGACATCTTATGAAAAGTAAAAAAAATTTCCAAAAAGTTTGTGTGATCCTAAAGAGGTGATCCTCACAGACATCAGTGATGTCACCGTGATGTCACCGTGATGTCACCGTGTCTTCCTCCAGGGGGCGGGCTCTGGGCAGCTGAAGGCCGACGTCGACCTCGGCTGTAACTTCTTCGTTCAGGCGCAGATGTGAGTTCCTGCGGTGAGCGGCGGTCGTGGACGCCAGCTCTACTGATCCGGTTCTGGTTCTGGTTCCGGTTCTAACTGGTTCTGTTCTTCCTCACCAGCGACGACTCGTCCAGGATCTTTGTGGCGGTGGGATTCGGCTTCTTCGTGGAGATGACCCACGATGAGGCTCTGCGCTTCATCGACAGGAAGACGAATCAGCTGACCCTGTAGGTCCATCATCACCATGACAACCACAGTACAGGATGCTCTTTATCGATTTATTGTTTTGTTTTCAATGTTTTAAAACTTTTATTATACTTAAATTCTATAAGTTTAATATTTAATTGAAAATCGATGTAAGAATAATTATTTTAGAAATGGAAAACAATTCCTATGATTTTATGCTTCAGCGAGTTTTATTTTATTCATTTTTCCAGATTTTAAAAATAATTTTTGTCGTAACATATTTCCATAGATCAAAAAAAAGTTTTTCTAAACTTGATCTAATGTGTAATGCTGCGTTCAGACCGCATGCTTTGTCAGCATCAAGCAACGCTCATTAAGCGAATAGATCGATGCATAAACGCAGAAGATCCATTTTTAATCTGAAGCTAGCAAAGCTGGTAGGCGGGACTTTCTCTGCTGGATGTTTTAAACACTAGCGCATCGTGGTTGGCTAGGCAACGTCACTGCAGTGAGACGCTCTGATAGGACCGTCAAAAGTTCAACTAGCTGAACTTCTATGTTGCTAGCTTTATGAGCTTTGAAGCATTAAAAGCAGGAAAAGCTTAAAAAGTTGACGGAGCCAAAGTTCACAAAGCGCCGCAGAAACTGAGACGCTCCGTAGAGTTAGCATGTAATCTAGACGCTGCTGATGCTGACAAAGCCTGTGGTCTTTTTAAAAGCTGTTTGAATAGTTTTTTTAAATTTTAACGTACATTTTTAAACATTTTTTCTGCTGTATATTGTGATCAAATGTTGCTGAAAATAACATCTATTTGTTTTTTCCTTCACCAATATGTAAATACGGTAGCTGCCGTTAGCTCGATGCTAGCCGTTTCCATTCCTAACAATGACAGATGCTAGCCATGCTAACTCTGGGTGTTTGTTCGTTCGCAGCTTTACAGAGCAGCTCACCAAGGACTCCGCCAAAATAAAAGCCCACATCCGCATGGTGCTGGAGGTCAGTTTGTCCTGCTGCCCAGAACCAGCAGCACTGGATCCGTTCCCAGTAGAACCAGTGAGTTTTGCACAGACGTGGCAGCATCTGATTGGCGGCTCTCCTCATTTTGTTCTGTAGGGTCTGCGGGAGCTGCATGGGCTGGCTGAGCTCCCAGAAACCCCCAGGAGAAACGTCTTCTAGACTGTCCACATGATGGACATCTCTGATAAGGCTGGAGAAATGTCTGCTGCTGCCCGCGTCTGATTGGACAAGGAGGACAAGGAGGAGGAGTCCCAAACTCTGGACACACGATGGGACGAGCTTCTCAGGCGTGGAGGAAAACCATGATGACCCAGGTGAAAGCTACTTCCTGTTGCTGACTCCTTCAACCGACTGAGACCTTTCCAAATAAAATGACAGGACAGTTTGTTTGGTTTTGATCCACAAAAATCTGTTAAAATCCACTTTACTGAAGAACTAAATGGAAAGAAACAGAAATATGAGAACTTCCTGAACAATCTCCAGTTTCTCTTCGTTTCAGTTTTTGTTCTCTTTTTTTTATTATTGTAAATTTAATAAAGGGTTTGAGAATATTTGCTTGTTTTGTTTTTTTCTGTTACGTTTTCTTTTTTTTCCTGGCTGCCTGAAAATGTTTCTGCTTATTTTATTATTCATTAAAAATCCTTAATTTGGTCATTTGTGATTATTAAAATAATGTTTACATATTTTCCATTTATTTAATGCTGATATATAATTTCATTATAAGAACAGATGTAGTTTCCAACCAAAAATACAGATTTATTTTGAATAAATATAAAAGGCTTGTCCTGGTTATACATCCATCCATCCATCTTCTTAACCGCTTATCCAATTCAGGGTCACGGGGCAGCTGGAGCCTATCCCAGCAATTATCAGGCGTTAGGCAGGGTACACTCTGACAGGACGCCAGTCTGTGCAGGGCCAACACAGAGAGAAGACAACCATTCACACTCACATTCATCTGGACAATTTAGAGTGATCAATTCACCTATCATGGTTTTTTGGACTGTGGGAGGAAGCCGGAGTACCCGGAGAGAACCCACGCATGCACGGGGAGAACATGCAAACTCCATGCAGAAAGACCCTGGGCCGGGATACGAACCCACGACCTTCTTGCTGCAAGGCAACAGCGCTAACCACTGCGCCACCGTGCAGCCCCCCTGCAGGAATATCATCAAATTTGTAAAAATATTCTTCTTTTCCTCAATTTCAGATTTTCCCTTCCTGTTAATTTAAGATTGATAAAATTAGAGAAATATGTTTTAGTCATTTTTTAAATATTTAACCTTTTGTGCTTTTTGATGAAGAAAATGCAGTCCAGCCTGTTGGACGTTTTTCAGGAGAACAGTTCTGGTTCTGGTACCGGGGTCAGAGCGGCCCGTTTCCATCAGAACCCCGTCGACCTTCAGCTCTTAGATGCTCAGCAACACTGAGCTTGTTTCCACGGTAACGGCTGGCTGAATGAGGCTCTTCAGAGACTGGCTGTTTGGCTCTCTGATGAATTTCCATGAGAATGGGCGGAACCGGTTTGGACCTTCTCCATCAGCACTAGAACATCTCTGCTGCTGCTCCAACCGGTTACATGTTTCACTCCACATCAACCTGGATTTTTATGTTTTTTATTTAGATCTTATTCAAATCTTTTCATACAGTTAATATCTGAGCACTTCTGGAGTGAAACATGATTTAGCTTGTTTCTGACATTTATATTCAGTCATCTGTAGATTTTAATTATTTGAAAGTGTTTTTTTCCATTTAGTTTCATTATTGAGCCACTCATTTCAAATAAAACCATTTATTTAAATCTATATTGCTTCCATTCTGTCTCTATTGCTTGCGGATTTTATATTCTCTTGAAGAGTTGCTTTATTTCCAGATTAAATTCAAATCATTCCGTCCTTCACTGCCTTGCTCTGCGGCTCACCGGCAGCAGCACACCCTTCTGAGGACCTCTCCATCCTGTTGCCGCAGAAACAACCCTGCGTCAAGCGGTCAGGTTTCTACCGGAAGCTGCATCAAGGCGCAGTGGCCTCCCTTCAGAATAAAGGTCCGTGTGAGCGAGGTCTGCTCCTCGGGGTCAGAGGTCATCACACTGGCTTCATGGATGGAGCAGGAGGTCAGTGAAGGTGCTGCTTTAACTGAACTTGGATTCAAACATAAGCCTCAACAAAGACATTAACCAACAAACAGACGTCAGATGATTGATGAAAAATTTAAACGCAAAAGTTGTTTTCGAAAATTATTTGGAAATCTCTCATAAAATATGAACTTGTCTAGTTTTTCTCTAATCATTCTTTTTAGAAAAATACTGTATTTTTTAAGTGGACCGTGCTCATCTCTAGCTGCCTTTGAGCCAGATCAATCACTTAATAAACTTACATGTGTTTAAGAATGTTAACGTTTTATACCTAGGGATTTCAAAAGGCTACAGAATCTGCTCTTCTTACATTAAATAATGATATCTGATTATTAACGATTTCATTCTGGACTTGTTACTTTTTATTCCATGTAGGCCTATAGACAAGTCATTCCTATTATCAACTACTCATTAAAAGGATATAATTATGCATTTTGCACAATAAAAATAATTTAATCTGCTCCCAACGTTGAGAGCATCTTTGTCAAGCAAAAAAATCAACAACAAATACCCCAGCATATATTTAGGCAGCTTTTGTTTTGAAAGTATCCACCGGAAACCCCTCTTTGCCGCCGTTTACCTGACGGTGATGAGGATCGTGAGGAGGCGTAAACAGGAACGAAGTGGGAAAACTCTGAGGAGTTCGGCCGTTTTTACCGAGCATATCTGTTGAACCATTGGTTGGACGTTCCACGCTACTTTTCTTCAGCGTTGGAGGTCCGTGGACGGTCCCAGGAAACCCTGTGGATGTTTCGGGTCTGACGCAGACCAAGAGGTTAAGTGGATAAATAAGAAACAATAGACAAAGCTAAGCTAACAGCTCCTTACTAGAGACACGGAAAGGCTAGACTAATAGCTCCTTAGAGCGGAAAGGCTAGGCTAGGCTAACAGCTCATTACTACAGTAGCGGAAAGGCTAGGCTAAGCTAACAGCTCCTTACTAGAGACGCGGAAAGGCTAGGCTAGGCTAATAGCTCCTTAGAGCGGAAAGGCTAGGCTAGGCTAACAGCTCATTACTACAGTAGCGGAAAGGCTAGGCTAAGCTAACAGCTCCTTACTACAGTAACGGAAAGGCTAGGCTAGGCTAAGCTAACAGCTCCTTACTATAGTTACGGAAAGGCTAGGCTAACAGGTCCTTACAGTGGAAAGACTAGGCTAACGGCTTCTGTTATGGTTATGGCTGGACCTTGAACTTGATAAAACAATTAGCAATCTGGTTGATAAAGATGGTATTTTAGTTGTTGAGAAGATAAAATACATAGTTTTAATATACGGAGTCTTTTGTGTTAAAACGGTGCTTTTGTTGTGATAACAGGCTTATCAGGTTTGGAAGCAGCAGAAAAACGGGTCAGCCGGAGCGCGGATTCATCCACAACTACCGCCTGTGAGCTCTGCTGGGTTCCGTGATCGTGCTGCTGCTTTCCGGACCTTGTGACTCTCGGAGCGTAGTTGACATGGAGGCTGCGCAGCCTGGCCGCGGCCACTTGGAGCGGTTACATAACGGCTGCAGGTCGGCAGAGAAGCTGCTGAACGTCTCCTCCTCCTCCGCCTCCTCCTCCTCCTCAGCTCGACTGTGACACTTCTGCACACAAACAGACCCGCAGCAGCCACGCAGCACGGAGAGCACCGCAGCAGCATGAAGGAGGCGTGAGGTCGCCGGGAGGCAGGAGGCTGAACCCCGCACAGAAGATGGAGTCCAACCCGCTGATTAACGGTGAGACCCGCAGCTTCCCGCTGTTTGCGTGCAGTTTGCGCGTCAGCAACAGGTATGAGGCGCTGCTGAGGCCTGCAGCGGCCCACAGGTGGCGCTCTGCGTGGTCTGGACTTGACTTTATGCTGCAGCTTGTTGAGACCTGCTGCGCTCTGAACAAAAACTGCTTTTATCTGTGTGAGAAATGCTGCATTCAGGTTGGTAATTATTATTATTATTATTAAAAATAAACTCACAGGGCTGGGAACTATGGGGCGCTAAAAATGCTCAAAATTCAGTAAATAAATAAAACCGTGTTATATAAATGGTGGACAAATAAAACGGAATTTATCTGAAATTACTAGTTCAGTAGAATGGTATATTTGTCATTTTCATTAAAATTGTATTTATTATTATAAAATGGTATTCAACAGCATTTTTCCCTATTAACTGTATTTTTTTGGGAGCAATTTTTAATGAATTCCATCAGTTTTTATTCCAAAACATTTTTTTTCACAAAGCCAGCTGTGATTGGCTCTGCCCAAGAGGTCATGATTGTTCTGCTAGTAACTCTAGAAGTTATCATGGACTTTGATAAGGATGACAGTAAATGTCCGCAGTGGGACCAGGAACAGTTGATCGGGTCGTAGGACGGATCCAGATCACCGTCTGGAGGCCCGGGGGCCAAACCGGCCCGCCACGGCTCGTCATGTGGCCCTCTGAGGATCATCTACACAGAACCTTAGAGTTCTGGTTCTGTGCACCTAAATACTTTATCATTCAGATCAAATCAGTGTGTATATAAATACTCCAAAATCACACAATTATGAAAAAAAATAATATATTATTTAATTTTAAGAAGTACTTGTCAAATGCAGAGCCAGATATTTATTAATGCTGTGTTTTAGTTTATCAGCACTTTGTAGCGCTACCGGCCCTTTAAGTCGTCATCATCATGTGAGTTTGACTTCCTGGTCTGGAGAATTTTTCTAGTTGCAATATGGTGTTTTCCCCATTTGCTCGTTTACTTCAGCAGGTAATATTTCACCTGAGTGAGATCATCAGCCACGCAGGGGGCGGGGCCTGAATGCTGATTGGTTGGTTCTGAAACATAGATCTTCCTGGAGGAGGAAGAGGATGGTGTTACGGAGTTTAACAGCTGTTGGCAGACTACAGATACATCCTGTAATGATCGCTGCTGTCAGTTTTTCGCTGATGTATCTAGATAGATCTATATCTACATATCTATATGGAGTGTAGTCCTCATTGCTTGCTTTGTGTCGTAGTTATTTTCTCTCAGGTTCCTACTGGGGCTTAAATGCATTGAATCTATAAATATGAATTATTTTTCCTCAAAAGTTTGATTTGTCAACCAGGATTATTTTTGATTAAATGACATAGCATAAAAAGTGTTGGAACCAATAACTGAGAACGCACCGAAGCCCTGGGAAGATGAAAATACTCAGAACACATGACGTCTTAAATAAATGAAGATTAACGTTAAAATTGTTAAAAATCAACTTTAGATTTTATATAAATGTTCTTTCAGAAGAGTTGAAGTAACCTGTATGAAGCCGGCTCTCTCTGCCGTCCTGCAGGAGTGGAGGCACACTGGGATGTTTTTTCTTTATTCCTCATCCTTCTCTTTTTTCCCTTCTCCATGTCCATCATTTTAGAAAGAAAAGACCCAAAACAATTTCTAATGAAGATTTATTACACATTAATATCAAGTGTAAAATTATATCAGTAGCTGTAACTATTGACGATCAGCATTTTGAGCCTCCGATCTTTTAACCTCATATCTGATCCGATTTAGAATCCCGATATAATATTTTTATAATATTTTTTGCAAGTAATTGTACTTAACTTTAGAATAAGACTAATTTCATTAATAAGCATGACTATTATTGCTGCAAATCCCATTAAATCAAAATCCTAGAGAATATAACGTCAACTTCCCTTGTAAATCAGTGTTATATATATATATATATATATATATATATATATATATTGTATTTTTTTGGGAAGTACTTCCAGCAGGCTACATATATTTAGCCTGTATATGCTGGTGTGCTCAATATTATAGTGCTAAATATGTGTTAGACAGTCTGAAAGTTAGTAAGTGCCCGTATTATTATTGGTGTTTTCACTATATGCTGAAATATCCTATGCTCCTGAACTTATTATAGACTTCCTACGCTATTTGAATGCAGCACAGTTTCATCTCTGCCCCCCCACCACCACCCCCACCCCTTCTGCTTGGTACTCAGACACCAGTTTGACAGACTGTGGGACATGTTATTTAATAGAAGAATTAAGTCAAAAATGTTCATTTTGAAGAAAAGAAGCTGCTAAGAAAAACCAGAATTATGAAATAAAAATTAACTTAGGGGGAAAGAGACTTTTTGAATAAAAACCAATGGAATGAAATAAAAATGGCACAAAAAAAACTGCCAAACTATTAGGAAAATGTTTACAGTTAAATATTGTCTAATATTAAAGAATACATGTTTAAAAGGAAATGAACCCTTTTTCATTGTGATGATCTACGGACGCGTATTGGCCAGAATCTGGTGATATAAACGTAATAGTTTAACTATAGAAAGTGCCACAGCCTGATTCATTCACAGCCGGTGAAAACCACATCCAGCAATCATACTTTTTATTTTATCAGAATCAGTTCTCACTCCTTCCAGTCAGAACCAGCTGGATGTGAGCAATGGCTCGGTGAACCGGACCAGAACCTCCTGCTGGGACCTTCTGTCTGCTCAGCTGCTCCTCTCTCCTGCTCTACAGGACCTGGATCTGCTCTGACTCACCAGCAGGACCGACCCGGATTGGACCGGAGCTTCTCGGTCCAGCAGAATCGTTGCGAGGCGACTTGGGTTCTGGTTCTCACCGGTTCTGGACCAGTCCGTTCAGAACTGAGCCCAGACCCGCAGCGGTTCTGGTCTGACCCGGTTTTTATTGATGTAATAGGAGCAGGAACGACCCGGTTGATGAGGATTTCCTGAGAGTTGCAGCTTGTAGTTCATAAACATTGATGAGGTTCTGATCCGGTTCTGCTTTACAGTAATGAGCAGTTTGTTCTGTATAAATTAGTGCCTAATAATTCTGCTGTCTGCATTTTAGTAAAAATCTATATTTGCTGCCAACAAACGTCAGTGTGGCGCCCCCTTCAGGTCAAACCTCTATACTGCACATTTATTTGAATGGAGCGTTGCTATTGGCTCTGTGGTAACAGCTGACATTAGCTGGTGGGGGTGTGTAACCACCTCCACCTGTTTCTTCCGGGGAAGGAGGGTCAGAGAAATTCTATAATTTTCTGTAGAGTCTGGTTCTGGAGAACCTTTGGACCTTGTGCTCTCCACAGAGCTCCATCTGTTCTGACAGCTTCCAGAACCTTAAACTGGTTCTTCTGGTCCACTTAAAGCAGAACTTGTAGGACTGTTCTGATCAGACGGTTGACTCTAATGCTGCCTGTTCAGTTCCGGATCGTGGTGACGTTTGTTCATCAGAATCAGTTGTGGTTCTGGACCAGTACCTGTCTGACCTCCTCCCTCTGTTCGCCCAGCTTTGGACCCGTCCATCACTCTGTGGCAGTTCCTGCTGCACCTGCTGGAGGACCAGCGCCAGCGTCACCTGATCTCCTGGACCGGGGAGGACGGGGAGTTCAAGCTGCTGGACGCCGAGGAGGTGGCCCGGCTCTGGGGGCTCCGCAAGAACAAGCACAACATGAACTACGACAAGCTGAGCCGGGCGCTCCGATACTACTACGACAAGGTACCTGCTGCTAACCTACCTGTTGTCCTTACACACCTGGTGACATCACAAATACACCTGGTGACATCGTCACAAATACGCCTGGTGACGTCACAAAGACGCCCGGCGACGTCACAAAGACGCCCGGCGACGTCACAAATACGCCTGGCGACGTCACAAACACGCCTGGCGACGTCACAAACACGCCTGGCGACGTCACAAACACGCCTGGTGACGTCACAAAGACGCCTAGCGACGTCACAAACACGCCTGGCGACGTCACAAACACGCCTGGTGACGTCACAAAGACGCCTGGCGACGTCACAAATACGCCTGGCGACGTCACAAAGACGCCTAGCGACGTCACAAAGACGCCCGGCGACGTCACAAAGACGCCCGGCGACGTCACAAATACGCCTGGTGACGTCACAAAGACGCCTGGCGACGTCACAAATACGCCTGGTGACGTCACAAAGACGCCTAGCGACGTCACAAAGACGCCCGGCGACGTCACAAATACGCCTGGTGACGTCACAAAGACGCCTAGCGACGTCACAAACACGCCTGGTGACGTCGTCACAAATACGACTGGCGACGTCACAAATACGCCTGGCGACGTCACAAAGACGCCTGGCGACGTCACAAAGACGCCTAGCGACGTCACAAACACGCCTGGCGACGTCACAAATACGCCTGGTGACGTCACAAAGACGCCTAGCGACGTCACAAAGACGCCCGGCGACGTCACAAATACGCCTGGTGACGTCACAAAGACGCCTAGCGACGTCACAAACACGCCTGGTGACGTCGTCACAAATACGACTGGCGACGTCACAAATACGCCTGGCGACGTCACAAAGACGCCTGGCGACGTCACAAAGACGCCTAGCGACGTCACAAACACGCCTGGCGACGTCACAAATACGCCTGGTGACGTCACAAAGACGCCTAGCGACGTCACAAAGACGCCCGGCGACGTCACAAATACGCCTGGTGACGTCACAAAGACGCCTAGCGACGTCACAAACACGCCTGGTGACGTCGTCACAAATACGACTGGCGACGTCACAAATACGCCTGGCGACGTCACAAAGACGCCTGGCGACGTCACAAAGACGCCTAGCGACGTCACAAACACGCCTGGCGACGTCACAAATACGCCTGGTGACGTCACAAAGACGCCTAGCGACGTCACAAAGACGCCCGGCGACGTCACAAATACGCCTGGCGACGTCACAAAGACGCCCGGCGACGTCACAAAGACGCCCGGCGACGTCACAAAGACGCCCGGCGACGTCACAAAGACGCCCGGCGACGTCACAAACACGCCCGGCGACATCACAAATACGCCCGGCGACGTCACAAATACGCCTGGCGACGTCACAAAAACGCCCGGCGATGTCGTCACAAATACGCCTGGCGACGTCACAAACACGCCTGGCGACGTCACAAATACGCCTGGTGACGTCACAAAGACGCCTGGCGACGTCACAAAGACGCCCGGCGACGTCACAAAGACGCCCGGCGACGTCACAAATACGCCCGGCGACGTCACAAACACGCCTGGTGACGTCGTCACAAATACGCCCGGCGACGTCACAAACACGCCCGGCGACGTCACAAAGACCCCGCGACGCACAAAAGCCCGGCGACGTCACAAATACGCCTGGCGACGTCACAAAAATACGCCTGGCGACGTCACAAATACGCCTGGCGACGTCACAAATACGCCTGGCGACGTCACAAATACGCCTGGCGACGTCACAAAAACGCCCGGCGACGTCGTCACAAATACGCCCGGCGACGTCACAAACACGCCTGGTGACGTCACAAACACGCCCGGCGACGTCACAAAGACGCCCGGCGACGTCACAAATACGCCTGGCGACGTCACAAATACGCCTGGCGACGTCACAAAAACGCCCGGCGACGTCGTCACAAATACGCCCGGCGACGTCGTCACAAATACGCCCGGCGACGTCGTCACAAATACGCCTGGCGACGTCACAAATATGCCCGGTGACGTCGTCACAAAGACGCCCGGTGACGTCGTCACAAAGACGCCCGGTGACATCGTCACAAAAGCGCCCGGTGACATCGTCACAAACACGCCCGGTGACATCGTCACAAACACGCCCGGTGACGTCGTCACAGACGCCTGTGACGTCACAAACACGCCCGGCGACGTCACAAATACGCCTGGCGACGTCACAAACACGCCCGGCGACGTCACAAACACGCCTGGCGACGTCACAAATACGCCTGGCGACGTCACAAATACGCCTGGCGACGTCACAAACACGCCCGGCGACGTCACAAATACGCCTGGCGACGTCACAAATACGCCTGGCGACGTCACAAATACGCCCGGCGACGTCACAAACACGCCCGGCGACGTCACAAACACGCCCGGCGACGTCACAAATACGCCTGGCGACGTCACAAACACGCCCGGCGACGTCACAAACACGCCTGGCGACGTCACAAACACGCCCGGCGACGTCACAAATACGCCTGGCGATGTCACAAATACGCCTGGCGACGTCACAAATACGCCTGGTGACGTCACAAAGACGCCTGGCGACGTCACAAACACGCCTGGCGACGTCACAAATACGCCTGGTGACGTCACAAAGACGCCTAGCGACGTCACAAATACGCCTGGCGACGTCACAAACACGCCTGGCGACGTCACAAATACGCCTGGCGACGTCACAAATACGCCTGGTGACGTCACAAAGACGCCTAGCGACGTCACAAATACGCCTGGCGACGTCACAAACACGCCCGGCGACGTCACAAATACGCCCGGCGACGTCACAAACACGCCTGGTGACGTCGTCACAAATACGCCCGGCGACGTCATAAAGACGCCCGGCGACGTCACAAAGACGCCCGGCGACGTCACAAATACGCCTGGCGACGTCACAAATACGCCTGGCGACGTCACAAAAACGCCCGGCGACGTCGTCACAAATACGCCCGGCGACGTCGTCACAAATACGCCCGGTGACGTCACAAATACGCCTGGCGACGTCACAAATATGCCGGTGACGTCGTCACAAATACGCCCGGCGACGTCACAAACACGCCTGGCGACGTCACAAACACGCCTGGCGACGTCACAAATACGCCTGGCGACGTCACAAATACGCCCGGCGATGTCACAAACACACCTGGTGGAGATGAGTAGAGAGTAGCGATAATGTCGGCCCTTCTGCTGGTACCTGGATCAGACGCTTTGGCTAACTCTGTGGTTTTCTTGCAGAACATCATTAAGAAGGTCAGCGGTCAGAAGTTTGTCTACAAGTTTGTCAGTCAGCCCGACCCCTCCCTGCCAGACGGGACCCGGGGCTCCGAGGACGGCCAGAAGAAAGACACCTGTGACCCAAACAGCCAGCTGAAAGGCCTGGGGGGCGGGGCCTCTGCCTGCCAATCAAAGGGCTTACTCCAGGTACGGCCTGCAGACCGTTTGTTGTGTCACCAGGCGGTCATGTGACGGCGTTCTCCTGTCACCCTCAGCGCTCGCCGCCCGGCAGCGTCCAGAAGAGCTCCAGGAACGACTACATGAAGTCGGGCCTTTACTCCACCTTCACCATCCAATCCCTGCAGACGTCACCGAACCCTCGACCAATCAAGTCAGAGCTCCTGTTGCAGCAAGACTCTGCCCCCAAGGTGGACCGCCTCTCCAGAGAGGTGAGAGAGAGATGAAGGTCCTGCAGCCGCTCCATCGTCTTCCTCCTGACGATGACCAACCGCTTTGATATCAGTCTGGTTCATCACAGCACTGAGAATGGCCTAGTCAAAGTTTACAGTGACATCATGAATACAGACTGTAGCAGAACCTCCGTGCTGGTTCTGTTAGACCTTAGTACTGGTTAACTAAGTAAAGAGTGCTGTAACTAGGGCTGCAACAAACGGTTAGTATGATAACTGATTAATCTAAAATAGTGATTTATAACGTTTATGAACTAATTATAATTTATAACATTCTCACAGCAGATTACACTACAGAAAGATCCTTCCTCCCCACATTTATCATCTAAAGTCAGAGGAAACATTAGATTCTGACACAATAAGGATGTTAATGCAATAATAAAAATAATAAGCAGCAGTTCTGTCTATAAACGGATCAGAACCAGAACCTCTAACAGCAGCTGAGCCTGATTGCTACAACTGTGAATATGTGTGTGAGGGGCAGAAAGGGAGCAGATAACGGTACGACGACTGGTTAAGACAGAAATAAACGATAACGTAGATTAGTATGTTTTTTGTCAACAATTTTACTCATTAATCGTGGCAGGAAGTATAACAGGAAGTAAAACAGGTGGTGTAACAGGAAGTAGAATGGGAAATAAAACAGGCAGTGGAACAGGAAATAAAACAGGCAGTGTAATAGGAAGTAAAACAGGTAGGGAAACGGGCGGTGTAAAACAGGAAGTAAACTAAGAAGTGAAACAGGAAGTAAAACAGGCAGTGAAATAAATAGGGGCTGCATCCGAAACCACTAAATTGGTAAGAGGTCTTACGCCAAACCGGATGTGTCTCAGCGTCCGCCATGATAAGATGCATCCGAATTGGGCTTCCAGTTAGGAAGGAGTTAGGGAAAGTGGCCTGTATGCTAACTATCATAGCCACTTTAGCATAGGGACCTCTGATGCTAACTAACTGGCGATTAGGAGCTATTTGCCATCCCACAATCCCTTGTGCCACAAGATGCCATCAATACAAGTCGCCCGGCCCACCTCACGTAAAATAACGAAAATGGCCGAAAGGAAAAAGACGCGCGAAGGTTTATTTTGATATGCGTCATTCATGTGCGTTTACGTCGCGTAATGACGTCGGGTAGAAAGGCTGTTGGAAATGGACACATTCGCAAACGGCTCCCAGACTACTAGCCATCGTGTTCTCACTGTTGACCCCATGAAAGGTTAAGGATTAGTTGCTAGTGTTAGCGCTTAGAGGCTAACGTTCAGTGGTTTCAGATGCAGGGAAGATGAAGTAAATAGTGATTTAAAACAGGCAGTGGAACAGGAAGTAAACTGGCTGTGAAACAGGAAGTAAAACTGGCTGTGAAACAGGAAGTAAAACAGGCATTGGAACAGGAAGTAAACTGGGTAGTAAAACAGGAAGTAAAATAGGAAGTAAAACAGGCAGTGGAACAGGAAGTAAACTGGGTAGTAAAACAGGAAGTAAAACAGGCAGTGGAACAGGAAGTAAACTGGGTAGTAAAACAGGAAGTAAAACAGGAAGTAAAACAGGCAGTGGAACAGGAAGTAAAATTGGCTGTAAAACAGGAAGTAAAATTGGAAGTAAAACAGGCAGTGAAACAGGAAGTACACTGTGTAGTAAAACAGGAAGTAAAACAGGCAGTGGAACAGGAAGTACACTGTGTAGTAAAACAGGAAGTAAAACAGGCAGTGGAACAGGAAGTACACTGTGTAGTAAAACAGGAAGTAAAACAGGCAGTGGAACAGGAAGTAAAATTGGCTGTAAAACAGGAAGTGAAACAGGAAGTAAAATTGGATGTGAAACAGAAAGTAAACTGGGTAGTAAAATAGGAAGTAAAACAGGCAGTGAAACAGGAAGTAAACTGGGTAGTAAAACAGGAAGTAAAACAGGCAGTGGAACAGGAAGTAAAATTGGCTGTAAAACAGGAAGTAAAATAGGAAGTAAAACAGGCAGTTAATCTTTCTGTCACAAAGTCGTGTTTAAGGTGGAGGAACCTGTTACTGTCTGATTAATGGGTGGTGCTCCTCAGGTGTGCGTGCTGCCAGACAGGAAGGCTTCTCCACCAGTAGGTGGCGCTGTGGACTCCTCCCTCCAGGTGATGGCCCCCCAGTCGTCCCCCTGCCCCACCCCCTCCCTCAGCCCACAGATGGCGGCCAACCCCAGCAGCCAATCACAGGTCAGGAAGTGTTGCCTGTTCTCAGCCCGTTGATCCGGGTTCTGACCCGATTGATCCAGCAGGTTCTGTTCTCCTCTACAGAACCCGCCCGGCGCCGCCCAGAGCGACCCTCCCCACATCTACCTGACCAACGTGGGAGGAGACCCGTCCCCCCTCCTCCCCTCTGGTCCCGCCCCGCTGCAGGATGACCCGCCTCATCATCATCCCGTCTTCGTCATTATCAACCCCTCCACCCCTCCTCCTCCTCAGCAACAGGCTCCGCCCTCCTTCGTCATCAAAGGGGAGGAGCCTCCTTCAGAGGAGGAGCTGCTGCAGGTGGTGTCCCTGGAGAGGAAGCAGCAGGTGGAGGAGGTGGGAGGAGCAGCTCATCAGAACCAGCTCGGATCACAGAAACGGGTTCTAACCGGCTGTCCTCTGCTGACCCGCCCAGGTTCCCCAGCCAGAACCAGAACCGCCCCTCACCGTAGCGGAGAGCCCGCCTCCTCCTGGGATGGAGGTCCAGCAACAAGTGGGGGAGGAGAAGGAGGAGGAGTCCAAGGACACTCCATCAGGTAAAAGCTGGAGTCCTTCAGGTCCAAGTTCTGGTTCTGGTCCAGGTTCTGGTTCTGGTCATGTTACTGCTCTGGTAAACATGGACCTGCAGAGATGAGCCATGATTGACGAGTTCTGCAGCTGGTTCTGTTGCTGGTTCTGTTCCTGCGGGCCTTCTGACTGTTTGTTTTCCCATCAGACCCCTTGGTTACCACGGTGACATCATCATCCTCCTCCTCGTCTTCCTCGCCATCCACCGCCGGTCCTCCTAAACCCAAGAAGCCTCGGATCCTGGAGCTGCCGTCTCTGCCGCCCGGCCTCTCCCTGGATAAGGTTCTGCCGCTGTGTCGGATCGGCGCCATCTTGTCTGTTTGGTCAGAGCTGTGACATCACTTCCTGTGTCTCCCTGCAGGTGAACGCGGCCGTCAACAGTCTGCTGGCCCCGGGCTCGGCAACCAACACGCTCACGCCGACCGTCATCACCTCGCACGCCCTGGTAAACGGCCGCCCAGAGGTTCTGCTGGACCAGAACCAGACGGGAGCTGATGGTTCTGGGCCTCCAGAACCTCGGATGTTCTGAACTAATAGTTTTTAGTTTAACTTCAGAGAAGCTCGATGTCCGTAACAAACGCTGAGGGCGACGAGTTGATGAAGGAATAATTTGGAAGTTTATCGTTTTCGTGTACTTTTCTTTATCAGTCACTGATTGGTCAGTTTGTCAGATCATCATAGCTACACTTCAGAATGTGAAACAAAATCTAGGAAATCACATTTTTAAGCAACTTATTGGTTTAATAATACAGAAAATCAGTATTTGGTCAATAACTAAAGTTCCGCTCAGTACTTTATCAGTCCCAGAGGTCAAAGGTCACCTGTAGGTCTCCAGCAGGTTTCCACTGTTGCTGCTATTTTGGCCCATTCCTCCATGTTTTGGGACTTTCTGTGGGGCTGAGATCTGCAGACTGGCTCGGCCAATCAGGGACTTGAAATGCTTCTTAGGAAGCCCCTCCTCCTTGGTTACCATGGCGACGTGTTTGGGATCATCGTCATGCCACGTTTCATCTTCAACGCTCTCTCTGATGCCACCATACATGGCCCCATTCATTCTTCCTGGTCCCACAGCATGATGCTTCCACCCCCGTGCTTCACAGTAGCTATGCTGCTTTGGTTCCATCTGAGCGTATGACGTTCTCCCAATCCTCTCCTGGATCATCCAGATGCTCTCTGGGAAACTTCAGACGGGCCTGGACATGTCCTGGCTTAAGCAGGGGGACACATCTGGCGCTGTTACTGATGGTAGCCTTTGTTACTTTGGTCCCAGCTCTCTGCAGGTCGTTCACCAGGTCCCCCCCGTGTGGTTCTGGGATTGTTGCTCACCGTTCACGGGGTTATTCTGAGCTGCTCCGTTAAGTTTAGATGCATTTCATTTATTAATTTTTTTGGGCCACAGTGGCTTTTATTCAACAATGAACAGTGGACAGATTTCTGAAAGGGTCGCCTGGGACGGGATTCAAACCTAAGACAGCCGCGTCGCGGACTGAGGCGCCCGCAGTAACTACTGCACCAAGCAACGCCCCGTGTTTAGACAATTTCACATTTCAGAGACGTTCCAAGACATTTAGAGACATACCGAGTATTTATTGGTAGTAGTTATTCTGAGACGTGTTCATATGTGTTCTGAGACGTTCTTTGACGTGTTCATACGTGTTCCGTGACGTTCTGTGACGTGTTCATACGTGTTCTGTGACGTTTTCATACGTGTTCTGTGACGTTCATACGTGTTCCGTGACGTTCTGTGACGTTTTCATACGTGTTCCGTGACGTTCATACGTGTTCCGTGACGTTCTGTGACGTGTTCATACGTGTTCTGTGACGTTCATACGTGTTCTGTGACGTGTTCATACGTGTTCTGTGACGTTCTGTGACGTGTTCATACGTGTTCCGTGACGTGTTCATACGTGTTCTGTGACGTGTTCTGTGACGTTCTGTGACGTGTTCATACGTGTTCTGTGACGTGTTCATACGTGTTCTGTGACGTTTTCATACGTGTTCTGTGACGTTCTGTGACGTTCATACGTGTTCCGTGACGTTCTGTGATGTGTTCATACGTGTTCTGTGACGTTCTGTGACGTGTTCATACGTGTTCTGTGACGTTCTGTGACGTGTTCATACGTGTTCCGTGACGTGTTCATACGTGTTCTGTGACGTGTTCTGTGACGTTCTGTGACGTGTTCATACGTGTTCTGTGACGTGTTCATACGTGTTCTGTGACGTGTTCATACGTGTTCATACGTGTTCTGTGACGTTTTCATACGTGTTCTGTGACGTTTTCATACGTGTTCTGTGACGTTCTGTGACGTTCATACGTGTTCCGTGACGTTCTGTGATGTGTTCATACGTGTTCTGTGACGTTCTGTGACGTGTTCATACGTGTTCTGAGACGTGTTCATACGTGTTCTGTGACGTGTTCATACGTGTTCCGTGACGTTCTGTGACGTTTTCATACGTGTTCTGTGACGTTCTGTGACGTTCATACGTGTTCCGTGACGTTCTGTGATGTGTTCATACGTGTTCTGTGACGTGTTCATACATGTTCTGTGACGTTTTCATACGTGTTCTGTGACGTTCTGTGACGTGTTCATATGTGTTCTGTGACGTGTTCATACGTGTTCTGTGACGTTTTCATACGTGTTCTGTGACGTTTTCATACGTGTTCCGTGACGTTCTGAGACGTGTTCATATGTGTTCTGTGACGTGTTCATACGTGTTCTGTGACGTTTTCATACGTGTTCTGTGACGTTCTGTGACGTTCATACGTGTTCCGTGACGTTCTGTGATGTGTTCATACGTGTTCTGTGACGTGTTCATACGTGTTCTGTGACGTGTTCATACGTGTTCTGTGACGTTTTTATACGTGTTCTGTGACGTTCATACGTGTTCCGTGACGTTCTGTGACGTGTTCATACGTGTTCTGTGACGTTTTCATACGTGTTCCGTGACGTTCTGAGACGTGTTCATATGTGTTCTGTGACGTGTTCATACGTGTTCTGTGACGTTTTCATACGTGTTCCGTGACGTTCTGTGATGTGTTCATACGTGTTCTGTGACGTGTTCATACATGTTCTGTGACGTTTTCATACGTGTTCTGTGACGTTCTGTGACGTTCATACGTGTTCCGTGACGTTCTGTGATGTGTTCATACGTGTTCTGTGACGTTCTGTGACGTGTTCATACGTGTTCTGTGACGTGTTCATACGTGTTCTGTGACGTGTTCATACGTGTTCTGAGACGTGTTCATACGTGTTCTGTGACGTGTTCATACGTGTTCTGTGACGTGTTCATACGTGTTCTGAGACGTGTTCATACGTGTTCTGTGACGTTCTGAGACGTGTTCATACGTGTTCTGTGACGTTCTGTGACGTGTTCATACGTGTTCTGTGATGTGTTCATACGTGTTCCTGTCTTCCAGACTCCGGTCCTGCTGACCCCCAACGCTCTTCCCTCCACCATCCATTTCTGGAGCACGCTCAGTCCCATCGCCCCTCGCTCTCCAGCCAAGCTGTCCTTCCAGGTAATCCGCCGACCCTTCGGCCCAGTTTCTGTTCAGGTTCTGGTGTAGAGGGAGCCGGGTCGGCTCTACAGAACCCGGGCTGCCTCCAGGGGTCCTTCTGGGCATCTGGTTTGTAGCTCTAGAACCAGGACGTGGAACCAGGTGGACCACAGGTGAAAGGTCCAATGTCCTGAGCTCGGCCCGGTTAAGGACCTGTTGGACAGACGGAGACCTTCTGTCATGTTTGTTGTCCTGAACTGTCCAATCATAGGCCTTTATTGTGGGGTGGTGGCGCCCCCTGCTGGTGCAGCTGCAGAATGACTTCCTTCAGGGGTTTATAAGTAAAAGTTTAATTTAAAATTTTAGATTCATGATTTTTTCTGTTCAGTTAAAAAACTGGGCAGATGATTAAATGTTTCCCTGGTCAGTCAGTGTGAACACTAGGGGGGGTAAAGATGGCCGTGTACCTGTCCAGGTGAGTTCTCTGTGGCTATGAGGTGTTGGCGTCTTCCTTCCTCTAGGTGGAGCTGTTTCATTGACCTGCTCTGTGTTTCCTCCTCAGTTCCCGGCTAACGGCAGCAACCAGATCCACATCCCAGCGCTGAGCGTGGACGGACTCTCCACCCCCGTGGTTCTGTCCCCGGGCCCCCAGAAGCCCTGAGCCGGGCCCGGTTCTGATCTCACGTCTCTCCTGGAGGACAGCGCCACCCAGAACCTCTGGAACCATCACAATCCGGGCTGGACCGGGTCAGAACCGCTGCAGGTGTCTATCTTTATTTATTTCTGGTTCTGGATGTCGTCTCTGGTTTTTCCCCACAAACGTTCCCTGATCCACGGAACCAAATTTCTCTTTGCTCCCATTGGCCACGTTTAAGGCCACGCCTGGACCTGCATCGACCAATCAGAGGAAAGGACGGCGCCGCTCACATTCCTCTGCCTGTTTAGTTATCTTTGTGGTTATTATGGGATGGATTTCACTTTTGGAAGCCGAAGCTGTAAATAATGATCCGGTTCTGTTCAGGCGGGTTCGGGCCCCGCTGGAGCTGCTGAACGGTTCTACAGGGTGAACCGGCATGGTCGCCGTGGCAACGCGTTGATCCATAATGGATTCCAGTTGTGAATAAAGCGGATGTTTCCGAGCTGTTTGGATCAAATGATGGAAACCAGAACAGAATCGTTCAAAATGACTGGATCAGAACCTTAAACCCAAGTGCTGCAGAGCGGACGGTGAGCCCAGAACCTTGAGGGGAATCTGGTTCTGTCAGAACTTCCTGACACGCCGTGGAGAACGACCCGTCTGCTTTGGTTCTGTCTGGCCCAAACCGTAAAATCGTTTTCCCTGTGGGAAAAATGACAGATGATCAAGCTTGTGTTTAAAACTGAAAACATTTATTAAAGCGAGGTAAAAATATTTACCTGCAAACATTCCTCTGAATAATGGAGCTGCTGAAACTTCAGCTGGTCCACAGAGGCACCTTACTGATGATGATGATGATGGTGATGATGATGATGGTGACGATGACGATGACGATGATCTCATCGTGTTTTGTTAATTTGGGAAAAGAATCCAGACAATCAGGAAGGAGGGAATAAAGGAAAACGGAAACACACACAGTAACACATACATGGACACACAAAGACTGTTGTTGTTGTTGTTGTTAGCCGGGGTTGCCGTGGTAACCTGACATGACTGTTGCTCAGCTGCACCTTGTTGTTGTTGTTGCTGTAAAAGTGTTTTTGTGCTTTCTGGGGGACACTGAGGCTGCCCACCGGGACCTTCGCCAACAGTCTGGGACTTTCCTCGACCTTCGGCCCAGACCGATGCGTTGGGCCCAGAGTTCTGGTGCCGACCGTCCTGACGGTGGGTTTTTTTGCAGCCTCAGCTGGTCCCTGAACGCGGCCTGTTGACTGTTCTCTGCTTGGCAGCATGACTATTTTTCTACCAGAGATGTGAGTTTATTTTGTTCTGAAGACGCCTTGAAGGTTCTGGTAGATTCTACCAGACCAAGAAGCCATTTCTGTGGATCAGAACTTTTTCTCTCACCAGCAGAACCTGAAGAATGTCTCCACACTGATCACTCTCAGCATTTCCTTCTGCTGCTGCTCCGGTTCTGGTTCTGTATGTAGGGGACTGGAACCCGACTGGGGGTTGATCCGTTTACCCGGTTCCTTTAAAAAAAATCTTGACCACGACATTTTTGTGAAACTGAAAGTTTCTAAAAACGCTGAGTCACTTTTCATGTTTCCATGACTGGGCTTAGAAAGTCTGCAGACGACACTAAAGTGTTTACCTGTTGCTCCGCCTTCAGGTGTGTCTTAGCCCCGCCCACTGATTCACCAGCTGGATCTGTTGTTCTAGAACCGTTCTATCAGAAATCAGATGAGGTTCTTCATCCACAGTGTGGTGGGCGGGGCTTAAATGAAAACGCCATGTCCCATGATGCTTTGCAGTTAGGAGCTCCAGAAACCTTCTCTGTACGTGCATGACGCTCCTGGTCACATGCACCATGTGACTGAACTGACCAATGACGTGCTGACTCGCTCCTCAAAGCCGGCATGGCCCCGCCCCTCCTCGGCCGCCATTGGCTAGAGGGTTGATTGATGTAAAGGGGCGGGGCCTGCTTTTTTTTTTTCTGTGAACGGTCGTCGAACTTTGAGTCAGAAAATATTTTTATGGATTTCAGCTGGATGTAAACGTTGTTTTCTACGATCACATCAGCAAATAAAGATTCATCCGCGTCTCTGCCGGTTTCTGCTCATTCTTCTGCTCCGTCAGAACCAGCAGCCACACAAATCATGTTTGTAAGATTTGTTTTTATCTAAACCCCTTTTTATACAATAACATTAATCAAATGCAGCATACAAAAAAACATAAACTAGCAAGTTTATTTATTGCTTCGTTGATACAGGAAATATGCAACAACTACGAAGTTACATCCATCAAGGTGCTTAGCATTCGTTCAAAACTTTTCTTTGTGCAACTTCAGGAGTCGAACAAAATTGGATGCGAATTGTTTTTTGTCGACTAACTCCGAATTTGTATAGCCAAACGAAACTATCTTCACTATTATTTTAGATGCTGTCGAATCAAAGCAATGTTGGATTGTGATTGGGTGTTGTGCAGGTAGTGTGCGTGTTCTCTGCATGGAAGGGGCAAGCCCCGCCCTTCTACTTCCTGTCCATGGGTCCCCACTGCACAAAGAAATGAGTCAATGGAGCGATAAAAGTTATTTTCTGATCCCGTTTGTAATGCGCCGTGGATCAAACATATGATGTCCACCAATTTAACAGACACATTTTGATTGTGGCAACAGTTACTTTAGGTTTTGTGTAAAAACGTTTAGCGGACTACAACTGCAGAAGAAGAAGGAGAGCGAGGGTCGTAGCCTCCAGGATGAAGAAAGGAGCATTAAACACGGAGAAAACCTCTATAAATCTGACCATGAGGAAAGTAGCAGCTATGTCGGGGATAAAGCAGTCGGTGGAGTGAGAGCCAGCATGGAGGAGAAGCTCTACAAGCTCTAGGTGAAGGTTTTACGTGCTATAGCTAGTGCTAGCTCACGTTAGCAAAATGACGTCATATATGTCATCAAATAAATTCTAAACCACTTGACAAACACATTAGAAATGTTCATCATTAGTTATCATTTAAATCAAAGTACAACATATGTGTGATTCAGGACGTAAGACAAAGCGGACCAGAAAATAACTTTTATCGCTCCATTGACTTCCATTCAATTACTTTTACGGTTTGGGGACCCACGGGCCGAAAGGAAAGGGAGGGGCTTATGTTCCCTACAGGAAGGGGAGGAGCTTAAGCCCCTACACAGGTGGTTCACATGTTTTTCACAGATGCAGATAAACTGAGAGCGGCACAGCCATGTGAAATTTCTTTTTCCCCAGTTTTCATGGGAAGTAAAAAGTCCAAGTGAATTCACATGTCATTGATGTTAAAGTCCAAGTAGAGTTAATTCAATTTGCTTTTATTTATATAGCACCAATTCACAACAAAAGTCGTTTCATTACAATTATACAAGCATTCCAATCAGTTAAGTTTTCTATGTAAGGAATCCCAGCAGATTGTGCTCTGAACAAGTCTCTACATTTTGTCGAGTCTGAAGTCATGAAATTCATGACTGGAGTCCAAGTCACATGACTGGAGTCCACACCTCTGGCAGACTTACATCACCAATTATTTTCATTTCGATATGACAAAAATTACTGTAGGTTTAACAGTTTCTATTGGTGCGTTCAGTTTCTAATCGGAGCTCGGAAATTAAAAGTGGAAAAGATCGGGGGGACTTCCGGTGGATATGCAGTAGGAAGACGCTCCTCAGCTCAGTTTCGAAAAGCGGTATACAAATTCACTATTCCTTTAGTAGCGAATTGTTAAAGTGAACTTTAACATAGGGAGGCAATAAATTAAAGTTAAAATGCCTAAAAACCAAGAAAAAACCAGCTCCGCTGCGAAAGATGGTAAAGTAGCACCACAAGCTAGCGGTGCTTCACGTGGAGCTGCGGAGGGACCCGCACCGGGCATCACACCTAGAGATCTGCTGGAAGCGATAAAAGAGACGGAGGATTAAGAAGGCATCAGGTCCTGATGGAGTGTCTCCGTCCTGTCTGAAAGTCTGTGCTGACCAGCTGGCTCCCATCTTCACCCAGATCTTCAATAACTCCCTGGAGCTGTGTGAGGTCCCCTCCTGCCTCAAACGCTCCACCATCATCCCGGTTCCCAAGAAGTCCCCTGTCACAGGATTAAATGACTACAGACCAGTTGCCCTGACATCTGTGGTCATGAAATCCTTTGAGCGACTGGTACTGACCCACCTGAAGGACATCACAGATCCCCTGCTAGACCCCCTGCAGTTCGCCTATAGAGCAAACAGGTCAGTGGATGATGCAGTCAACATGGCTCTCCACTACATCCTGCACCATCTAGACTCTGCAGGTACCTATGCTTGGGTCCTGTTTGTGGACTTCAGCTCTGCGTTTAACACCATCGTACCAGAGCTCCTCCACCAAAAACTGTCCCAGCTCACCGTGCCTCCCTCCACCTGTCAGTGGATTACCAGTTTCCTGACTGACAGGAGGCAGCAGGTGAAACTGGGTAACTTCACATCCAGCTCCCGTTCCCTCAGCATCGGCGCCCCCCAGGGATGTGTTCTCTCCCCACTGCTTTTCTCCCTTTACACCACTGATTGCACGTCAAGAGACCCTTCTGTGAAACTCCTGAAGTTTGCAGATGACACCACCGTCATTGGACTCATCCGTGACGGCGACGAGTCTGTGTACAGAAAGGAAGTGGAACAGCTGGTTCTCTGGTGCAGTCAGAACCACCTGGAGCTAAACCCGCTCAAAACTGTGGAGATGACAGTGGACTTCAGGAAGAGACCCCCATCAACATCTCCTCTCATGATCCTCAACAGGCCAGTCCCCACAGTAGAGTCTTTCAGGTTCCTAGGATCCACCATCACACGGGACCTGAAGTGGACCTCCCACATTGACTCTATAAGGAAGAAGGCCCAGCAAAGGCTGTACTTTCTGCGTCAGCTCAGAAAGTTCAACCTGCCCCAGGAGCTGCTGATATCTCTACACAGCAATAGTCCAGTCTGTCCTGACCTCATCCATCTCTGTCTGGTTCGGATCCGCCACCAGGCAAGACAAGGACAGACTGCAGAGAACAGTCAGGTCCTCAGAGAGGATCATAGGTACTGATCTTCCCTCCATTGAGGACCTTTTCCGGGCCAGGGTCAGGAAGCGGGCCAGAAAAATCACCACTGACCCCTCACACCCTGGCCACAATCTGTTTAGGCTCCTCCCCTCAGGCCGGCGTTACAGAGCGTTGTACGCCAAAACCACCCGACACAAGAACAGTTTTTTCCCCCAGGCTGTCGCTCTGATGAACTCTGAATAGTCACAGAGTGTGAGTCCACTCACATGAACAATAAACTAAAACTCTGCACTGCTGTATATACTTACTGTACAATAACCCTGGTTTGGTGTATATATTATCCTTTATTATTTATTTGTATTTATTTTACTTTTTTTTTCCGTTTTTTAATTTCACTTATTTAAGTTCTGTACCGGAGAGAAAAGTTGCCGGAGTCAAATTCCTTGTATGTGTCATACTTGGCCGTTAAAGCTGATTCTGATTCTGAAAACCGAAATGAAAGTGGACAACGACAGAATGAGCAAGGACATCAACTGCCTCCACCTAGAGATGAGCAGTAAACTCGACAACCTAACCGAAGAAATGATGGGGCTAAAGGAGCGGGTGGAGGAAACGGAGACACGTGTGGGGCAGATGGAGGACGTGACAACGGAGATGACCGAAGTGCTGGTAACAGCTATGAAACCGCAAAAGCTAACGGATCTAGAATCTAGATCAAGAAGAAATAATATCCGCATTTTCGGGCTAGCAGAAGGTGAAGATGGAAACTCTGTGATACGCTTCATCTCAGATCTTCTGAAACGTGAACTTCCACTGCCTGGAGACCTCGACCTGAAAATACAACGGCCTCATCGTTCACTTGCACCTAAACCAAGGCCCGAAGCCAACCTGAGCCGTCGTACAACAACGCAGGGAATACAAGGTCATAAAGAAATGTCTGAAGGAGAAGGGAATACGCTTCCAGACTCCCCTCACTGGGACAGCGGAGTCCGAACATACAGCAGCGCACACGACGCAGGATTGGAGCTGCAGAAACGGGGTTACAGCGTGGAGGTGCCGGATGCTGCTATGACACGGCTAAAGGAGATGCTGACCTGGCAGCGCAAGGGCCAAAACTCGGAAGGTTCCCGTTCCTCTACAACTGAAAGAGCTAAGGAGAAACTTCGGGGATTCCAGCGAAGCAGCTCTAAGTGAAGTGAACAGTAAATGGACCGCTGGGAGCGGCTCATGAGACGGGACTGAAACCGTCGGACACATAAGGTAGTATTAGTGTCACCACTTAACGCCTTTATAGGGCCCTTTCTTTATGACAGGCTTCACCCTAGACCCCCCCCCAACGGGGTCACGGAGGAGAAGAGATCTCCTCCCAATTTGTATTTTAGTTATTCTTTTCTTTTCCTGTTAGACGTCCCACTGACGGTGTTGTTTGGTTGTTGTCAGTGTTCTGTTTTAAGCTTTTTCTTTGTGTATGGGGGTTATCATATATCTCTTCATTATAAACATGCGGTTACATAATGTAAGTATAGTATCCTTGAACGTGAATGGCCTTGGCAACCCTGTAAAACGAAGTAAGGTTATTGCAAAGTTAAAAAGGGATAAATCAAGTGTAGCATTTCTGCAAGAAACCCATTTGTCCAAAAAAGAACATAAGTTAAAAAAACTGGGCTATGTTAATTCTTTTTAATAGTAGAAGAAGAGGTGTAATTACACTCATATCTAACTTAGTCAATTTTGAATGATTAAAAGTGGAAACTGACCACGAAGGCAGATATGTGATTATCAAAGGAAGGATAGATAATGTACTGGTTACTCTGATTAATGTATATACTCCTCCAGAGAGTGACATAAAATTCATAAAATATGTATTTGACAAAATAGAATCACTGAGTGAGGGAATTGTAATATGTGCAGGGGATTGGAACATTATTCAAAATTACAATATGGATACAACAATTAATAAAAAACACAAATACAACTTATCCAACCAACTGAAGATGTGTATCAGGGAGACCGGCTAATTTGATGTGTGGAGGAACATCCACGTGAGAAAGATTTTACACACTATTCGGCAACTCATAAAGTCCACTCCAGAATAGACTATTTTCTGATGAACATCACAGACAGACACAGGGTTAAGGAATGTTCTATTGAGACAGCAGACATATCAGACCATAACGCAATATATTTAACCATAAATCTGGATGACATGAAAAAATCCACTTTATGGAGACTGAATGTAGGGATTCTAAATAAAACTACAACTGTGAAAGAAATAAAGAAAGAAATGAAAGATATCATTACTAATAATAAGGACAGTGAGATTAAACCAACAATAGTCTGGGACACTGTTAAAGCAGTAATGAGAGGCAATTTGATCTCTAGAACATCACATATGAATAAAATGAAAATGCAAAAATGGGATAAATTACAGCAACAATTAAGGAACCTCGAAAAACAACAACAAACAGATCACAGTAAGGGACTAACAGAACAAATAAGGAAAATAAGAAAAGATATAGACAACTTGGCATCTGAAGAATTAGAAAAAAAATAACGATTCACAAAACAAGTTTTCTATGAATCTGGACATAAAGCCACAAAGATTCTAGCAAGGCGTCTAAGAACACATAAAATTAAACATTCAATACGTAAAATCAGGGAATCAACCAGCAATAGAATAATATATGAACCAGAGATGATTAAAAAAAACCTTAAAAAAAATTACTATAAGAAAATCTACTCACAACCAGAGGACACAAATGACCTTGAGATTAAAAAATATTAGCAGAAACTGGACCTCCCATCCATTGGCAGTAGTCAAAACCAGAATTTAAGGAAGAGTTGGACAAAGCTATCAGCAGATTAAAGGCTAGCAAAAGCCCCGGGAGTGACGGATTTCCAAATGAGTGGTATAAGATTTTTAGGGAGGAAATCTCCCCTTTACTGCTGGAATCCTTTAACTGGACGCTAGAAAAAGCTGTAATTCCTCCCTCTTGGAAGGAAGCAGTTATAGCGCTAATTCCAAAAGAAGGAAAAAATAAAGAGTACTGTGAATCACATCGCCCAATTTCAATTCTTAATGTTGACTACAAACTATTTTCGTCACTAATATCCAAAAGAATGGAGCACTTATTGCCTGAATTGATTGATGAGGACCAGACAGGCTTCATTAAAGGTCGACAAAATCAAGACAACATTAGAAGGACCATACAGATAATAGACAAAATAAATAAGCAAAAAAACAAATGCAGCCCTAATTAGCCTAGACGCTGAGAAGGCTTTCGATCGGGTAAGCTGGTCTTTTCTCTTCCCGGTCATGGAGAGGATGGGTTTCAACAGTCGATTCATTAATTGTATCCAATCCCTTTACAAACTGCCAGAATCAAGATCAATGGCACTTTAACAGACAGTGTTACTCCCTTCGAGGCCCGAGAGAAAAGACTCAACAGTTCTTCTTGATCAACAGACGTTTATTTGGAAAGCCACCTTACTGCCGCTTGTCAAACGCCGTCAGAACTAAAAATAGACATACAAATGTCACAAACATACATAGTAAACAAGCAAAATGACAAAACACAGAAAACACACCTCATTGGCCTCCTTTCCTCAAAGGGGATAAAAGTCTTTGTTACTGCGGAGCAGAACCTTGTGCTTGTCACGCTTACTTCGAGAATGTGTTTCTGCAAAACTCCACCGACCGGAACAACGCGTCGGGCGGAACAAAATAAAATACTTTCCCCAGTACGAAAATAAATTACAAGCATAAACAACTTTAAACACAAATAAACCCAATAAATACCCTGCCTGTGATGGCAGCTACAGACAGTTTTAGACTTTGTAGGGGGACCCGACGGGGATGCTGTCTGAGCCCTTCCCTTTTTGTTCATTGAGCCTTTAGCCCAGGATATTAGACAAAATGAAGCAATTGAAGGAATTACAATAGCACATGAAGAACATAAAATAGGACTATTCGCGGATGACATCATCACATACATAAGATATCCTGACATCACACTTCCTAAACTTCTGACGGTTATAGAAGAATTTGGCCAGATGTCTGGTTACAAACTTAATATTCATAAAACACAGGCTCTTGGTTTGAACTACACACCAAACAGCTCTATTAGACAAAAGTATAAACTAAAGTGGGATTCATTAAGTATAAAATATCTTGGAATTTTCATTACACCAGACCTGCAAAAATTGTATGAAATAAATTATGGTAAAATTAATGATAATGTAAAGAGGGACCTTTCAAAAGGGTCAACATTAATTTTAGACTTTAGCTCAAGAATTGAAGCAATAAAAAATGAACATTCTACCGAGATGACTGTACCTATTCCTCTCTCTACCAGTTCAAATCCCAGACTCCCAGTTCACAGCATGGAACAAACAGATATCTAGGTTCATTTGGGCAGGCAAAAAACCCAGAATTAAGTTCAAAACACTTATTCTGGATAAAAGCAGGGGTGGCCTCTCATGACCTAATTTAAGAGATTATTTTTACGCTGCTCAGCTGAAATATATGATGTGTTGGTGTTCTCCAGACTATTGGGCCAAATGGAAGCAGGTGGAGCTTACTCTGAGCAGATACCTGCCCCAGGCTAGGCTGGGAGACAAGCATCACAGACATCAGGATGACGATAATTTTACCGTAACTGAAACACTGAAGACATGGACAGAAGTAGTTAGGAAATATAAATTGGAGGGGGGCTGTCTGTTGCTGCTGTGGCCTTCTCAGACATCTCTCTTCAAACCAGGCCTAACAGACAAAACTTTTACAAAATGGATAGATAAAGGTATAACAAATATGAGCACGCTGACAGAGGGGAATATCTTCAAATCATTCGAAAAAGTTAAAAAAGAATTTCATTTAGTAAACAAAGACTTGTTTCGTTATTTACAGCCACGACATTTTTATGATGCACAGGTAAAAACACATTTATCAACAGAAAGCGACGTACTGATTAAGATGTTGTTGGAGGCCCACAAGCAGCTCCCTTCCAAGACTGTGTCTAAACTGTATGCATGCCTACAGGACTGTAACAGTAACACTTCATTATATGTCAAGCTTAAATGGGAAGAAGAATTACAGACTGAATTGTCAGAGTGTGATTGGCATTTATTGTGTAAAATTCGACACAGATCTACTAGCCGGTACCCAACAACAATGCTGGAGACAGTGTGGACAAGTTAATGCCAATCACAGTCATGTATTCTGGTTTTGTGTTAAACCATTCTGGGACGGTATTGGCATACTTCTGGAAGGTGTCTGTCCCCACAGACCCCCGAACTTTGTATCTGGGACTGATCCCAGAAGGACTGATAAAGAAATATGTTTATAGGTAGTTAGAGTCAGGTCAGACAGGTAGATAGGAAGAGACAGGTTAATGTTAGTAGTCAGGCAGAGTGTCAAAAGTTAGGAAGAGATAGGAAGAGGTAGAGTAGCTAGGTAGAGATAGATTAATGTAAGCCAGGTAAAGATCCGGAGCCGGTCGCGGCTTACCGCCGCGGAAGAAATGTGCCCCACAGGGGCCAGCCAGCGCCGGAGAGAGGTCCCTCAAGGGGATCCTCCCGCACAGTGCGGCCGCCCATTACCTGCCGGGTTGAATCCCCCGGGCAGACTGTGCGGACCCCACCCGTTTATCTCTTAAACGTTTCTCGCCCTCTTCAACTCTGTCCTCTCAGTTCTGTCTATTTTTCCTTAAGATAGTTGTCGACTATCGGTCTCGTGCCGGTATTTAGCCTTAGATGGAGTTTACCACCCACTTTGGGCTGCATTCTCAAACAACCCGACTCCGAGAAGACCCCGGCATGACGGGGGCGTTACCGGCCCTACACCGTCCACGGGTCAGGAGGACTCAGACAGAGTGTTGGTAGCCAGGTCTCCTAGTAGCTAGGAGACAGGTTAATGTTAGTAGCTATGCTGCTTTAGGCTGTTGGAGGACATTATTAGGGTCTGTTCCTACTTTCTCTCCTACTTCTCCCCAACTGCATGATGTGCTGTCAATTCAAGCACTAACCTGTTTTCTATTATAGTAGGTGCTCCGGATTAGCCCTGCTTGACGACCCTGACTAAGATGGCATTGCAGTGACGGAAAATTCTCCACGTCCTGCAACAAACTTCTGCATCAGTTCTATTGCTCTTTCTGTGTCTCTGTTATGTATTCTCCAAGCCACAGACGGTCGCGGCAGATAACCGCTTGTGCTGAGCCTGGTTCTGCCGGAGGTTTCTTCCTGTTAAAAGGGAGTTTTTCCTTCCCACTGTCGCTGCATGCTTGCTCAGTATGAGGGATTGCTGAGAATTCCACGACGCAATCTTCTGTGGTTCTGTAATTTCTACACTAAACATTGTATTGTAATAACTCTTTTTGTAAAGTGCCTTGAGATGACATCTGTTGTGAAATGGCGCTATATAAATAAACTGAATTGAATTGAATTGAAAGAGGACAGGTATCTCTTTAAGATAATGACTGTTGCCAGCACCAAGGCCATCACCAGGAAATGGTTAAAAAGTGACGCTCCAACAACAGGACAGTGGATGGTCATTATGGAAGAGATCTATGCAATGGAGAAAATCACCTTTTACCTGCAACTCAAAGCAGAAGACCTCAAACAAAACTGGAACAAATGGATTCTTTTCATAGACAGGGACAATTCTTACTCAGTTGAATGACACCCCCCAAACACCTAGCTTTTGTTTAAAAAAAAAAAAGAATATTTTATTTATTTTTTTATTTAAATTTATTTTATTTATTTTTTTGGCGTGTATAGTTTTGCTTTGAAACTGTCTTGTTTTTGTTCTTGCGGTTGTTGTTTTTTGAATGTCTGCAAAACACAAAATAAACAGTATTAAAAAAAAAAAAGTGGAAAAGATCAGCTGGAACGCCCCTCGGAGTCGGACTTCCCGCTCGTATGTTCAGAGATTTATTCCTGCTCTGATTTTGACTTTAAATATTCCCCGACTCAACGATGGCAGCTGTGGTGGAAACCTGTTTGTTTCACCAGAGTCAAAAATCTGTTTTCCATTTAAAGCCTCTAAACGTAGCTACATAAAAGTGATGTTTGCACGTGGATAGAACGGTTTCAAACTGCCAACCACGGCTACCTGGGCATGGCTAAGTGGAACACGGCTTACTCAGGTGTGACCCAAACCTCCAAAGAACGCACCGTATGTAAGGAACCCCAGCAGATTGTGCTGAGTCATCAACGACAGACTCCAACCGCAGCAATCCCTCATACTGAGCAAGCATGCAGCGACTGTGGAGAGGAAAAACTCCAACAGAACGGAACCAAGAATACTTTCTGTGGTTAGAGTAGTGGAAAGTTCTACACGAGTAAAAGTAGCACTACTTCAGCATAATCTTACTCAAATAAAAGCACAAAATAGTAATCCAAACAAGAGTAAAGTAATTTTGTAAAAAAAGATACCAAGTACTTGAGTATTTGTTCTGGAATCATAACATATGGTTTAATATTGAAGAATTATGTAATTGGGTAGAAATTTAAAGCTATGTGTAAAACCTAAAAACTAAAAAAAATTGTAACATTGTGAAATAAAACAATTTGATTAGAAGAAACATTGAACTGAACCAACTAAATTAAGTTCTTCAAAGTAAAACTAATGAAAGCAACGCTTTAGTAATGTGTACATGTTATACCACCAAATGGCTCAGCAGAGAGGAAATGATGTTAAAATGATTAAGCTGGAGTTTAATCTTAACCTGATTGTGTCAGTCTGATGTTTTTGTTCAAAACAAGAATTCATTCATTTATCGCTCTTTCTGTGTCTCTGTTATGTATTCTCCAAGCCACAGACGGTCTCGGCAGATAACCGCTTGTGCTGAGCCTGGTTCTGCCGGAGGTTTCTTCCTGTTAAAAGGGAGTTTTTCCTTCCCACTGTCGCTGCATGCTTGCTCAGTATGAGGGATTGCTGAGAATTACACGACGCAATCTTCTGTGGTTCTGTAATTTCTACACTAAACATTGTATTGTAATAACTCTTTTTGTAAAGTGCCTTGAGATGACATCTGTTGTGAAATGGCGCTATATAAATAAACTGAATTGAATTGAATTGAATTCAGTAAAGTTAATGTGGCCACAGGAGCCAGTAACTTTATCCATCTAAAAGTAGTGACACTTTATAAAAGTATTACTCAGCTAAAAGTAAAAAGTACGGTCTCGTAAAACTGCTCCAACAGTAGATTGTATTGCAAAGATTACTTAAGTAAATGTAACTAGTTACTACTCACCTCTGGAGAGAAAAAACTGGAAATAAAAGAAAAAAATACAACTGGAGAGTAGTAGAAGAGAAAAGTAGCAGAGCGAAGAAAAGTGATGCGTCTGTCCCGCCTGTAGCAGCATAACTACAGAGATAGCTCAGGATAACCCAGCCCGCCGTGTTCTGATGGGAATGAGAACAGAGCGTCAGTGAACTCATCATCCTCTCTGGAGCGGGAATGCTGACTCAGGGTTACTCGATGACCTCATCGATGATGTCAGCACCGGCCTCAGATCACTCCTGAACCCGTCACTCCAAGCAGAACCTCCTCCAGAACTCCATCAGACCCCCACAGGGTTCCTACTGGGTCTCTGAAAGCCTTAAAAGCTGTGAATTTAGGAATTTGGAAATAATAACCTAAAAGACATGAAAAAGTATCAAATTTTGATATCTGCGTCTTAATATTTATGCTGTATTTAACTTCTTTGTCTTGCGTTTTTCCTCAAAAGTTTAATTTGACAACCATGACTATTTTCAATTAATGTAGTTTAAATAAAAAGCGGCGGAATCAATGATTGAGAACTCAACAAAGCAGAGCTTCAAAATACTCAGAAAATTTGACGTCTGCATCACATGAAGATTAAAAAACAAGGTAACCAACGTTTTAAAGGCAAACTTTCTTGTTTTGGGCTGAAACGTTCCAGGATTTCCACACCTCTGCTTGGCTTTTTATCGTCTTTTACACATTTCTCTGAGAAACGAAAGAACTCAAGGTCAAGGATTTTAGTTTTTCTCTGCCGATAAGGCTGTGAGATAAACCATGACGTGTATTAATTTTGTATGTAATGGTTATAAAAAGGTGAGAAAAAGACTTGAAATAAACGTGTAGGACCCCCTGCTTCAGGTTCTGATCTCAGATAAATTCTGGAGGAACTTCCTCCTGGTTCTGGAACCTGCTGAGCAGAACTAACAAACCCAACTGTTTACTGGGCGTTCAGCACCACACTGTAAAACCTGGAAAAAAATAGTTTCTTATAAAAAACATGCAAACCAAGTGCACTGAGAAGAATAAGTACACAGGACTATGTAATTATGATGTGGAGTCACTAATGTATAGAAACTAAACTTACATGTTATTATAACTAAGGAAAAAACGGTACAACAAACGTAAACTTTTTTTATTTTTTCAAAAATTCATTATTTAGTAGGGCGGCACCAATCCGACATTTTTAGTCCTGATACGATATTATTGTTGAATTAATAAACTGTATAACTTCCACCTTATATTTATCTTAAAGAGACTAAAGACACCAGACTTTACTAACATGTAAAATATAAAATTAGCACAAAAATACTATTTCTAGTGAATTTGTTGCAGATTTTCCTCATTTTGAATATCGGTTCATGATACCGATACATGTACATTAGACGGGATCGGTGCATCCCTATTATTTAGTTGTATTTTCTTATTTTTCATTCCAGTCTGATTAAGATTGTTCATTTGGCCAATTGAAAGTGTTTTATTAAACTCTTGTTCAGGTTTTCAGTTTTATTAATCTTGATTAATAAATCAACAGAATTTAGTGCAAAACCCCAATTTCCTGTTAATAAAACAGAATAATTATTATTTTCTGTTGATGCTGTTCAAAGAACAGAAAACTTACTGCATGTGAAGCAATTTATTGTCTCAAAAATCCAGGATAACTGCAAATAGTTTGTAATAAAAAGCATTAAATGATGTAAAACATGCCGGGATAACTCAGTACAACAAACTTCTAAGCATCCTGGGAAATAAAATGGTCAGTCTGGTCGTTTTTTGAGCTACTCTGCTTTAGCAGGAAACTAAAACTTATGAATAACTTAAAAGAGTCCAAATAAAATTGTTTGATAGAGATAAGCTCTATTATATCCAATTATATTTTACTTAGCGGCACCAGAACCTTCTGCTTCCAGAACTTTTTGCTTCTGAGTCTCAATGTTTGCATTTCTCGTGAGATAATAAAGGATTATTTTATTTAAATCCTGGCTTCTGATTTGATAACAGCTCATCAATAATGTCGCGCAGGCGCAGCTCGGAAAATAAATTCTTTAAAAATCATTTTTTTTGTTGATGAATATTACAGCTTCTGATCTGTTTAGGTGGATAAATACTTTTTGTTCCCGTACATGGAGGATGATGATGATGATGATGATGATGGACAGCGTCATCAGGTGAAGCTGGAGCATTACGTCATGCCCCCATAGACCTTCCGCAGCGCGCGCAGCATCCCCGCTCTGTGATTGGACCGTCATCCAGCTGCCCGGTCAGCCCATTGGCTGATCCCGGGTCATGTGACTGGAGTCAGGGCAAGGAGCAGCAGCAGGACGGGAGAGATGCTCCAGATAAAGGCAGCAACGCGCTCGGCCGGTCCAACAGAACCGTAGACGGAACCGGACCACCCGGGGGACCAGGAGCAGCTCTGCCGCCGGGCTGTGAGAGGCTGAGGGCGGCCTGAGGACCTGCGGCGGCTCGGAGCGGCTGGAGCAGAGGTAGAGGGGGGGGGTTCTGTTGGTTCCGGTTCGGTTTGATGCGGACAGATGTTTCTGGGTCACTCAGCAGACCGAGATTTACTTCACTTTAGCAGCGGCAGCGCCCCCTGCTGGCCGCAGCTGAAAGCTCAGCGTCCTGCTGTTTGATGCTGCGTTCAGTGGCAGCTGGGAAAACAAAACTTCCCCTTCGGTTTCTGACCCAGCTGGTCTGAGAAGTTCTGGTTGAACCGGGTCAGGGTAGAACCCTCCGGTATCAGCCCGGCATGATGCATTTACTGAACCATGAGGAGCTCAGGACATTTTAGAACAACCATGTGTTCATAAAAACACATCAGTTTGTGGAATATCTTAGATCAGTGTGTCCAAAGTACGGGGCGGGGCCACATAAGGGGCGGGGCCGCATAAGGGGCGGGGCCACATACGGCCCGAGGGGCGAGTATCTTTTTCCTAGGGAAGTACAGGCAGTTTCCGCCTTCCTCGCCTCTGATTGGGTAAAACTTCTCTCGCATGATTGGCTATTTCTTTTAGTGACTAGTCCCGCCTTTTCTTGTCTCTGATTGGGTAGAAGGTCTCTCCTGCGACTTCTACTAGGCTGGTTATTTTATATTGTGACTTTTCCATGCAATCAAAATTATTTTGGAGAGTTTTATGATGAAAATGTAAACTAATAAAAATATCAACACACTTATTGCATTGTTAAATTTACTTGGTTTGTTTCTGTTTGCTCTCAACACTGAAATGTTACAATCTTATCGGAGAATTGCTAAACAGACGTACTTTAATTTGATGCAAGATGTATGAAATATAAGATTACTGTACTATTTTACCCAGCTTTGTCAGTTCCTAGCAGCAAGACAATTAACAGAAATAAACACAGAGCCCAATAACAGGTTTTCCCTAACTGCATCCTGCTTGTTTAGCAGCCCCAACCTATGACTTTATTCTGTCCAAGTATCAGCTCAGGAATCAATTCTCTGCTAGAATGCAAATAAGTGGTGATTGTGGGACGACCGGCAATTCTTCTAGCCAATCAGAGACGAGAAAAGGCGGGACTAGTTCCTAAAAGAAATAGCCAATCATGCGAGAGAAGTTCTATCTAATCAGAGGCGAGGAAGGCGGGAACTGCCTGTACTTCCCTAGGAAAAAGATACTCGCTCCTGGGGGCCACATGAGGGGCGGAGCCACACAAGGGGCGGGGCCACATAAGGGGGCGGAGCCACACATGGCCCTTAACCTCCGTTTAGGATCGGTAGGTTCTGTTAGCACCTAAACTCAAATGATTAATAAAGATATTTTATCATTTCTTTGTTGCTTTCTTTTTCATTTCATTACACAAAAATAATGCAGAGTTGGATACAACAAAAAATACCTAAAAATAACAGATTGTCAAATTAAAAAGTGACCCAAACTGTATTTGCCTGAAAATGAGCTCCTCCAAACTATTTTAAAACTTTTCAATCTACAATCCTTTAAAAAATCAATTTTCTACAAGAATTCCTGTTTTATTTGTTTCATTAAAAATTTGATTTATTGTGAAGTAGTTAAAAGAAAATCTATTTTTTACGTAAAAGAAAAACAAATATCGTATTTTCTTGGCCCATGGGAGTAAAAAGTTTGGCTTAGAGGAAGAAATAAGAAAGTCAAAATAATTCACAATTTAAGAACAAATATAAGGAATAAATATAAAAACCGTGTATAGAAATAAAGTAAGTTGTAATTAGCTGATGTCCCAGTAAACAGTCATCTGTAGATTTGTTACACAGATTTATATGAAGATAAATGTTTGTGTAATTAATTCATAAATGATTTATAATGAATTACTATTACAGCTAATAATGTTTGGCGGGCTCAGCTGTAGTTTAACACGACGCTGTGACCCAGTTAGTCAGAGCTACAGAGGTGTTCTGGTTCTGGTTCCCTTCGCTGTTTGTCCGAACGTCCTGGTTCTACACATGCAGCTCCACAAGGTTCTGAAGGTTCTCCTGCTTCTCCCACAAATATTCCAGAGCTACTGAGGAAAACATTTTAGTTTTACATCAACATATTGTAGCGGTTCTGGTCCGGTTCTGATCTCATTGGAGGTGCTTTGGTTCTTCCTCAAACCTTTCAGCCTAGAACCAAAGTCCAACAAACCGCCCAGAAGGTTCTGGTTCTGGAGCCAGAATGACGAGCTGAGGAACCGTGTCCCTGCTGGAGAACGTCTGAGGGACGTGATGATGTCCAAAACTCCAGAACCAGAACCTGTTTGGGTTCAGTACTTAGCGGCTGTTTACACCACAACGTTTTCAGCAAACGCATCTTTTCAAAAACGGCTTCCGGAGTGGAGACACCTGAAAACGCGGTGATTCGTTGTCATGGAAACGTAAGCCGGATGACATCACTACCAGCCGCCTACGGTCGCTCTGGACGCGCGCGCCGCCTTTCTTCATAGAGAAATCCCAACAATGGCGGATCCAGATATGCTGTTGCTGCTGATGCAGCTTCTGAACTTATTTGCTCTTTTTATGCGTTCGCCAACGAAGACGCGTAAAATACGTGCGTCAAATAATCGCTACGACTTTCTTTAAGGCGAGGAGAACAAGAAGTTTGCTCTACGCTCATTGGTTATGAGGGGGAAACCTACATACGCGGGTCACAGTGCCATCTACAGGCCGGGCATGTGTACTGCATGGTTCTGTGAACGCAGTGCGTTTTCACCAATGGCCGCTGGCTGCTCTGCTTTGTGACCGCATACCATGGAGGCCGCCATTACTCCTCCCTTGCTGTAGTACCTCCATTTGGCCACTAGGCCCCCATTGAAAAGCATTGGACTTTAGACACGTTAAAAACAACTTTAATGCCTGGTGCCCCATTGTTTTAAACTTTCTATGGCTACATATTCTTCCTGAGATAATGCTGGGCTCATAAAAAACCTGGGCACCAGGCTGGTTTTCCTAAGATAATTTTTTGAAATCTTGCATAATTAATGAGGGGGCCGAGCCAAGTTTAGCATCAGAGCTAAAGATGCGGGAGCAGAATGGGCGTGAATACGACCAAACTACACGCCCATAAACGCCCCATGAGGACAGAGTCTACAGTGAAGATCCCGCCCCTATGCCCTTATTAGGAACATGCTTCGTCAGAGCTGGGGAGGAGGAGTCTGTGAATCCGCCATGAATTCCCCCATGAAAGTCATTCTGGTAAACGGGGAGGAGTGAGGAGGCGCTGTCTGTTCTTTTTTACAGTCTATGGTTTTCACCTGCGTATTTAAGCAAACACAGGGAAGTTGTCATGGAAACAGCCCCTTTAAGGACGCTCGATGGTCTGAGGATCTGCTTCAGACCATGAAGCTCCTCCTCCTCCTCCCAGGATGATGAAGAGGAGCTCACTAGATGTTGTGTAATAAGCTCTGCAGACTGAAAGTAGGTCACAGCTTTAACCGGGCTTTATGTAACCGACCCAGAGAGATTCCAGAACCTGCAGGTAAACCCAACCCAGTCCAGACCTGGATCCATGGTTCTACGGCTTCTTGAAGGTCCACATTGTTTCTGAGATGTTTCAGAAGCTGAGATCTGATCCGACCCGTTTCCTCCTGTGAGGATCCGGATGTTCTGATGGGAAGAAGCTGCATGGTGCTGATTTCTCTGGTCCAATCAGAACCAAGAAGACAGTTAGAGAGACACAGTTTAATAATTCATGTAGTGGCAATCCGTATCTTATTTTAAAACCTAGTTTGCCATCATGCACACAGGTAGGGGTGAAGTTTCAACGCAGACATAAGGATTATTGCAGTTGAGATTTGTAGTTTATTGTAGTAATTTGTACAAACAGATGAACATACCAGTTTATTTCTTATCTTGTTCCTAGTTGTTAGCAAGCATGTTTCCATGCTCAGTTGTCTCTGGTCTGGTGAGAACTGTGTGTGCTCCCCCTTCCTGCGGCTACCACTTCCTGTCACCTGTGCCCCTTTATATACACAACCATGTGCATCTAATCACTCACCCAGTGTCCAAAACACTATTATAAATATATCCAATCAAAATAACATATTATACAAGCAATATACCTATATAGCTCCTACAATTCATCATCAATATTATATCTGCTGAAGGAGGAGGAGCTTGTTAGGTTTACATGGACTCATCCACCCTTCATCCATCCTTCATCCACCCTTCATCCATCCTTCATCCATCCTTCATCCATCCTTCATCCATCCATCCATCCTCTGGTAGAAGATCCAGTAGAACCAACACTGTCACCTTCTGAGCATCACAGTTGAATCTAAAATCATTTAAAATCTTTAAAAGTCTCTGTTCTGTGGTTCATCCTAAAACCAGCCAAAAATGTCTCTAGGACGTTATGAGCGACAAGAAAATAATTGAGTTGAATAAAAGCAAGTTTAACTAAAACTTTGCTTAAAAATGGTAAGTTAGATACCAGTCTGAAATGATTAAAATCATTAAAATCGAAATTGCTCTTCTTCAGCAGAGGCCTCAGTACCGCTGCTTTAAAGGCAGTAGGAAAAACCCCCGTCTGAAGGGAGAGATGCATCATGGATAAAATGTAGTCTAAAATATCCATAAAGCAGCTTAAAAAAACAAAGTAGGAATAGGGGTCCAAAGCGCTTGTAGTGGGCCTCACTGAGGAGAAACAAAACTGTCCAGTGTTTCCTGTAATAAAGGCAGACGCTCTGATTTGTCTAAAACCATGTTAGTTTGAGAGGATAAAATATTACATCTCATGGTGTCTACCTTCCCTCTGAAGTGTTTTTTTAATGCATTAGTAGTACAGTTAACATGTTGCCTATGGTGGAAAACAGAATTTGGGATTATTTTTGCAAACTCTAGTTACAGACGTGGACAAAATTGTTGGTATCCTTCATTAAATCAAAGAAAAACTCATAATGGTCACAGAAATAACTTTAATCTGACAAAAGTAATAATAAATTAAAATTATATAAATTTTGACCAATGAAAGTCAGACATTTCATTTCATCCATGCTTCAACAGAATTATTTAAAAAAATAAATACATGAAACAGGCCTGGACAAAAATGATGGTACCCACAACTTAATATTTGGTTGCACAACCTTTTGAGGCAATCACTGCAATCAAATGATTCCTGTAACTGTCAATGAGACTTCTGCACCTCTCAGCAGGTATTTTGGCCCACTCCTCATGAGCAAACTGTTCTAGTTGTTTCCGGTTTGAAGGGCGCCTTTTCCAGACAGCACGTTTCAGCTCCTTCCAAAGATGCTCAATAGGATTGAGATCAGGGCTCATAGAAGGCCAGTGTTTTCCTCTTAGCCCTTCTTGGGTGTTTTTAGCTGTGTGTTTTGGGTCATTTTCCTGTTGTAAGACCCGTGACCTGCGACTGAGACCATGCTTTCTGACACTGGCCAGCACATTTCTCTCTAGAATCCCCTGATAGTCTTGAGATTTCATTGTACCCTGCACAGATTCAAGACACCCTGTGTCAGATGCAGCAAATCAGCCCCAGAACATAACCGAGCCTCCCCCATGTTTCACAGTAGGGACCGTGTTCTTTTCTAGATATGCTTCATTTTTCCGTCTGTGAACATAGAGCTGATGTGCCTTGGCAAAAAGTTAAATTTTTGTCTCATCTGTCCACAGGACATTCTCCCAGAAGCTTTGTGGCTCGTCAGCATGTAGTTTGGCATACTCCAGTCTGTGTTTTTTTAATGATTTGTCCTCTGGCTCAAACAGCGAAGGATGTTCCGATCTGACACTGATGTTCCTTGAGCATAAAGTTCAGCTTGGATCTATTTTGAAGTCTTTCTAGGCTCTTTTGTTACCATTTGGATTATCCGTCTCTTTGCGGCCGCGTCCAGGGAGGTTGGCTACAGTCCCATGGATCGTACATTACTGAATGACATGTGCAGCTGTAGTCACAGAAACATCTAGCTGCTTGGAGATGGTCTTATAGCCTTTACAGTTAACATGCTTGTCTATGATTTTCTTTCTCATCTCCTGAGACAACTCTTTCCTTTGCTTCCTCTGGTTTATATTGAGTGTGGTACACACCACGTCACCAAACAACACAGTGACTACCTGGAGTCCTATATATAGGCCCACTGAGTGATTACAGGATTGTAGACACCTAGGATGCTGATTAGTGGACATACCTTGGATTAACATGTCCCTTTGGTCACATTATTTTCATTCTTTTCTAGGGGTACCATCATTTTTGTCCAGGCCTGTTTCATGCATTTATTTTTTAAATAATTCTGTTGAAGCATGGATGAAAAGCAATGTCTGACTTTCATTGGTCAACATTTATATAATTTTTATTTATTATTACTTTTGTCAGATTAAAGTTATTTCTGTGACCATTATGAGTTTTTCTTTGATTTAAAGAAGGGTACCAACGATTTTGTCCACGTCTGTATTTTTACTTACTGCAGTACTGTGTGATTTATTTATTTTTAGACGTTCTTTGTGATAGTTTATCATGATTTTATTGTTCCTCAATTTTCTCTCTGCCACCCTGCAACTCCTCTTTAGTTCTTTTTAAGTCTTTGTTTCTCCACAGTTTTGCAAGTTTGGAGTTTGTTCTTACAACTTTAAGTGGAGTGGATTGAAGCCTTGTTAAAGTAACTGAAGATAAAAAAACAGTCAGGCAAAGAGAATAGAAGGAAGCTTTTGAGAAACTTCAAGAAAACCTGCAGCCACTTCAGGGGTTAGATGACGCTTCCTGACAGTTCTCACAGAGGTTTCTGATTGGATAAAACTGGTGATATTAAAAAACACACAGTAGTGGTCAGAGACGGCCAAGTCAACAACAGAGGACACACTGGTGGACAGGCCATACGTGATGACCAAGTACAGGGTGTGTCCTCTGTTAGTTGGCTGCAAGACATGTTGGCTAAAATCCATATAATTCAAAATATTTTAAAAATCTGTTGTTAAAGGATCTTAAAGTTGATCTAAATGTAGATTAAAATCACCAGCTGAAATCATCCTGTCAAAGGAGTTGTGAAGAATTGATCAAAACTCAGAAAATTCATGAAATAAAGGTGCACTCTTTTTAGGAGGCCTATAAACTGTGACCCAAAATTGTGCTAAAAACAGCTGCGTTATATTCAAAAGTTCTATAATTATTAAATAAAACAGGTTTGGCACAAAGTGTGGATGAGCTTATAAAAGCAGTAGCGTTTTGCTGCTCCTCGTTGAATAGGAAAAGTAAAAATTCTGCTCTCAGCCATGTTTCTGTTATCAGTAAACACTGAACATTATTGTCTAAAATCAAATCGTTGACAATAAAAGTTTTATTCAGCAGAGAGCGAACATTTAAACACGCCATATTAACAGTGACTATACAATATACTGATTAACTAAAAAGTTAACTTAAATATGAAAAAAAATCATGAAAAAAGTTCAATGTTTTTTTAAAACTTAAATATCGCCCAGCCCTAGTAAAGCCTAGTTTATACTTCTCTTACTGAGACACAACGGCATTATTGATACGTCTCCATGATGCAGAGCCAATTATTTTAACTATCCATCAAACACAACGTCTGTGATTGGTCAGCTCTTCATCAGCCAGAGAAAACGTCGCTGTCAATACGTCTGGGTGTAAACTGGCTGATGGGGAAGTAGAAACGAGACGCACTGGTCCCTGAATGCATCGTGGCCTCATAAAAGACATTAATTTAGACATAAACTGGGCTGAGTACAGATGAGCCGGGTTTGCTAAGGAATCTCCATCATGGATCCGTCTTCATCAGCAGCAGATCAACAGCAGCAGCCGAGGCACCGACCCAGGGCGCCCAGAGGAGGGGATGGTACCCTCACCTCCACCCAGGCAGCTACAGACGACCACCGCCCCCGATGCAAAGGGCTCCTACAGAGGAAACACTGGGAGGATACGTCTTTTTATTTTTGTAAAATAACAGGAAAACATGTTAAAATACATAAGTAAATTAATAGATATATAAATTAATCTACAAATAAAAACATTAAATTAATGGGAAAATACAAGATCAAGTAGTAAAACAGTGATAGAATATAATCACGCAATAATCAGTTAAAAGCTAAAAAGGTGAATGTTAAAAACGTTCTCTGCGGCCCTGAGATCCTCTATCAGCCTGTTCCAGAGGTGAGGGACATAATAATGGAAAGACGCCTCATCATGAGTCTTTGGGGATGATAAGGAGACGACTGCTAGAGGAGCGCAGAGACCGCGAGGGTTCATACGGTAAAAGATAAGAAGGCCCAAGAACCATTAAGACACTTAAAAACCATTAAAAGAACCTTAAAATGGATCCTAAAACATACGGGCAGCCAATGCAGTGATTCTAAGACCGGTGTAATGAGCTCCTTCCTCCTGGTCTTCATCAGGACACGAGCTGCTGAGTTTGTAGAAGCTGTAAACCTGATGTAGTCTTTTTGGGAAAACCAGAAATCATTACAGTAATTCCACTGAATTGATTCTGATTCACCTGAACTGTTCGTCTGAAGTAATGGGATCGTCTCTGTTGGGATAATCTGGGTCAGACTGGTTCTGATTGGGAGAAATTCTGGGTTTTTGAAGGAACTGATCCAATTTTCTCTCTGAACTTTTCAGATCATCTCCTTCTCCAGCCCTGGTGCATCATGGGACCTGGAGTTCTTTTCTTCCTTCTCTGCCTCCTGATGTCGTGGGTGGGTGTGGCCAGCTCAGGTAAAGAACAGTTCTGTTTTATTTTTTT
>JAPXFQ010002016.1:0-11982 GCA_028564705.1 Apricaphanius iberus
TGGCGGTTATGTGGTAAAATATACAATCAGTCAGGTAAAATAAGAAAATCATTTTGAACCAAACGCAGCTTCTAAACTAACCATCAAGTTACTTTTTTTTCCCCTCTAAACAACCTGGACGAGGAAACATTGGATTCGCTGGAGTGCTACCTAGACGAGTGCTTTTATAACATCGTTATGGGTAAGTCACGAAAACCTGCTTCGGATACAACAACGAGCACACCGTCGCAGAAGCGCACTCGTTTGGAGGCTAGCACATCCACCGACTCGCCAGATAGAAGCTACGGCGACATCCTGGACTCAATAGACAAGAAGCTAACCAGCCTGGACGCTCGTCTCGCGCTGGTGGAGGTTCTTCATAAAGAATTTCAGGCTCTGAGGGAATCGCTGGAGTTCAGCCAACAACAGGTAGCTTCACTACTTACAGAAAATCAAACACTAAAAGAAGATGTTAAGAAACTCACCGAGGGGATGAAGCAGCTGTCGGGAGAAAACAAAAGCTTCAAGGAGTCTATCCTAGACATCCAGGCCCGATCAATGAGGGACAATCTTGTTTTTTCGGGGATACCAGAGCAGGCTGAGGAAGATGCTGAAGTAGCCGTGCGAAAGTTCATTCAACACCAGCTGAAACTGCCAGACGACACGGTTAAAAACATAACCTTCCATCGGGTACACCGACTCGGAGGTAAGAAGCCCAACAACACCCGCCCGCGACCAATTGTTGCAAAATTTGAACATGGGAGAGAGCTACGGGGGACGAATTACAGCGTTAATGATCAGTTTCCGAAAGAAATCCTGGACAGAAGACGCGTGTTATTTCCAATTAGAAAAAAACATATTAGTGAGGGCTGTAGGGCTACGGTTAGTGTGGATAAACTGTATGTTAACGGTCAGCTGTTTAGGGACCCTCAGGTTACTCCTTGGCTTTATTAGTCATATTTAACAGAACCAAGACAGAATTAGCTTTATCAGACAACTATAGTTTAAAAAAAAGCACAGCTCAGCAGGCTGTTTTTGTTTGTAAATGTGGGTAGGGGCAGGGCTGTGCACTAGATTGCTTTTTCTTTTTTTTTTTCTTTTTTCTTTTTCTCTATTTTCTTTCTCACATTTGTACCACCAAATCTCTTTATCACCTTTTTTCCTTTTTCTCTCTCACACACACACAGACTTTTATCATGGCATATTCATGTTTTTTCATCATACTTTCATTCTGTACACACCTGTATGGTGCATTATTTGCCTCGCTTTATCTCTGCTTCTGGTTTTTTTCAATCTGGCAACCCCATGGACAAACCAAAATTACACCTATATTCATCCTTGGCGATAGTACATGTCTAACGTTTATCTTAGCTCTATGAATCCTGTAAAATTAATAACATGGAATATTCGCGGCGCTAGCTCCAGAGATAAAACCATTAAGATTTTCAACCATCTTACAAGATTGAAGGCAGATGTCGTCTTACTACAGGAGACTCATAAATCAAGTTCAACAGCTAATGATTTAAAAACACCAGAGTATCCTAATATATTTTCTTCATGCTATAACTCTAGACAACGAGGAGTAGCAATATTAATAAATATAAATACTAATTTTAAAGTAATAGACACAGCTACAGATCCAGAAGGTAGATTTATAATATTAAAACTATTTATAAATAACCAAAAGTTATGTATAGTTAGTATATATGGTTCAAATGTTGACGACCCCTCATTCTTTCATACTTTCTGCTCGGTTTTGCCTAATCACATGGATTGCTCACTTGTTCTTGGGGGAGATTTCAACTTTGGACTAAATGAAGAAATAGACAGGCTCAGTACAGCAGGGACTCAGCGCAGATGGCAATCCATAGATATAGTTAAACAGTACATGAGCGATTATGGACTCTGCGATGCATGGCGATCGCTTCATCCCAACGACAGAAAATACACCTTTTACTCAAACGTACATCATTCTTATTCTAGATTGGACTATTTGTTAGTCAGCAGCTCACTGTTGAATGACATTTCAGACACTGAGATACATCCTATAGTGATCAGCGATCACGCTCCTGTTTCTTTAAATTTAGAAAATAAAATTGCAACCCTTCAATATAAAAATTGGAGATTTAATACATCATTACTTAAGGATAAAGAATTTATTAAATATATTGAAAAAGAATGGGCTTCATACATGGAATTTAATGATCTCCCTGGTATGTCTCCATCCACTCTATGGGAAGCAGGGAAAGCTGTGATTAGAGGTAAAATAATTTCATTCTCATCAAATAAAAAGAGAACAGAAAATAAACATGTTCAGGAATTAGAAGAAACTATTAAATCATTAGAAGCTTCCCTGGATAAAGAGAGCTTAAGTAAAATAAGGAAAGCAAAATTAGAATTAAACGAAATTATTAATAAAAGGACGCAGTTTTTAATCCAAAGACTTAGAATAGAAAACGTTGAACATAGTAATAAATCAGGTAGCTTCTTAGCTAATCAGTTAAAAATAAATAAAGAAAAAACAACTATATCTGCAATCAAAGACAAAATTGGGAATATAATATATGACCCTGAAAAAATAAACAACACTTTCAAAGAATTTTATGAGACTTTATACACACCAGAGATAAACCCTTCAAATAATGATATTGTACAATTTCTGGATAAAATAACTCTTCCTAAACTTTCAGACAGTCAAGCAAAGGCCCTGGATTCACCGCTAACAGTGTCTGAACTCCAGGAGGCCCTCCAATCCATGCCTAATAATAAAGCTCCTGGTCCAGATGGATTTCCAGTAGAGTTCTATAAAGAATTCTGGAATATTCTGGCACCAACATTTTACAAAATGTTGCAGGAAACAAAGGAAAATGGTCGAATACCACCAAACATGAATTCTGCCTACATCAATCTTCTATTAAAACCAGGAAAAGACCCTATGTCTCCTACCAGTTATCGTCCCATTTCTCTTATCAATGTGGATATGAAAATAATTTGCAAAGCTCTTGCAAGAAGGATAGAGAAAATAACACCTCTAATAATCCACCCTGATCAAATAGGTTTTATAAAAGGTAGGCTCTCTTCAACAAATTCACGTAGATTAATAGATTTAATAGATTATTCCCACTGTAAAAACGTCCAAACTAATATATTATCTTTAGATGCAGAAAAAGCATTTGATAGAGTTAACTGGAAATTTTTATTTGCAGCCTTAAATAAATTCAGATTCAGTAATTCTTTTGTAAACTGGTTAAAAATATTATACAGCTCACCAACAGCATGTATTAGGACCAATAATCAAACATCATTAAGGTTCTTTCTTCAGAGAGGTACCAGGCAGGGATGTCCACTTTCTCCCTCCCTCTTTGCTATTTTTATTGAACCATTAGCAGCAGCAATCAGGCAAAATAATAATGTTAAAGGTATACAATGCAACAAAATAGAACATAAAATCAGTTTATACGCAGATGATGTACAACTATTTCTACAGCATTCACAAACTTCCTTGTATCAGGTAATTGAGTTAATAAAATCTTACTCAAGAGTTTCAGACTATTCCATAAATTGGTTAAAATCTACAGTCCTTCCAATCAACTGTTCTTACCAGAGTCCTGTTGCTTTGCAGCTCCGGTCGGGAAATATTACATATCTAGGTATCCATATCTCACCAAGACTGTCAGACTTATCTAAGCTAAATTACGTCCCACTTTTACAGAAAAAGCATTTGATAGAGTTAACTGGAAATTTTTATTTGCAGCCTTAAATAAATTCGGATTCAGTAATTCTTTTGTAAACTGGTTAAAAATATTATACAGCTCACCAACAGTATATATTAGGAATAATATATCAAGGTCCTTTCTTAGAAGGTCCGGCAGGGACGAATATTACATATCTAGCTATCCATATCTTACCAAGACTTTCAGACTTATCTAAGCTAAATTACGTCCCACTTTTAAAAAAAGTGGAATATGATCTGGCAAGATGGAAATCCCTTCCAATATCACTTATTGGAAGGGTAGCTACAATAAAAATGATGGTTTTGCCTAGAATCAATTATTTATTCTCAATGATCCCAAGCAAACCATCACCTGATTGGTTTAGATCTCTGGACTCTTCTGTTTCTAAATTTCTTTGGAAAGATAAACCCCCACGTATCAGCTTAAAAACACTACAGAAGTCCAAAGATAAAGGAGGTCTAGACCTACCAAACTTTCGTCATTATTTCTTAGCCAACAGACTCCAATACACATCAAGATGGGTAAAACACAGTTATATCGATGAGTGCTGGGTAGATGTAGAACAGACACTATGCAATAAGATAAAACTTTCAGATCTACCTTTTGTTAGCTCAAATATAAAACAAAATGAATGTTTTAAAAGTATTAATATCAGCTCCTCTCTGACAGCTTGGTGGGAATTTCTTAAAATGACAAAGACCTCACTAGTCCCATGCAGGCGTACACCCATCTGGAATAACCCGGATATCTTACAAAAAAAATGCATGATCAACTTTCCAGGCTGGAGTTGTAAAGGAATTGAATACCTGGAGCATATATTTGATGGAACAGACTTTATCCAATTTAATACATTGGTTACACAATTCGGAATTAACAAGAATAAATTCTTAGAATACCAACAAATTAAATCAATTATAAAAAATAAATTTAGGCTCAATACAGTTGATTTACAAATTCCAGGAAAAGTTTTAGACTTCCTTAATCTTAACCCTCCCAAACTGCTATCTAAAATATACAAAACATTAAATAGAATAGATGAATCAATAGCCCTTCCTATTTCAAAATGGGAGATGGACTTGTCCATCTCAATAGACCAAAACCTCTGGTCTCAAATTTCATTAAGAACCTTTAAATTTCTTAAAAATCCTAATCTACGATTAATACAATATAAAATCCTTCATAGAGTGCATTATACAGGGCAACGGATGTTCAAGATGGGTTATACGCCGTCTGATACCTGTTTACAATGTACAAGCAATCTACCAGACAATTATATTCATGCTCTTTGGTTCTGCCCACCTGTTAAGAAATATTGGTACCAGATATGTGAAGATCTATCAAAGTGTCTGAAATGTAATATCACACCTGCTCCCACAGTTTGCTTGCTGGGAAATGTAGATGAAGTTACCATGGATACAAAGTCTATGCAATTATTTTACATCGCCTTATGCATCGCTAAGAAAAATATCCTCTTGAACTGGAAAAATAAAAATACTCTGAATATTAATCAATATAGAGATCTCTTTCTGGATTACATTGGTCTAGAAACGGCATCTGCCTCCACATCTGATCAATCTTTCTGGTCACCCTTGATCAGTTCCATCACCTAGTGGGGTCGGGCCCTTGATTCCGTTCTGTGGGACTCTGGCCGGTGTTGGTCGGCCTCCACGGTGACTGACCGGTTGGTGGGTTGTGGGCTGGTGGGTGGAGGTGCTGGGTTCTGTTGCCACCCGGCCATCGGGCGGTAGTAGCAAGGCTGGAGGATGTCGGCCTGGGGATTGGCCGCCCGGGACTTCGGTCTGCTCACGGGCCTGGCGCGGCATGTCCGGGGTACCCGAGTCGATGGTGCGCCGGGTTCCGGCCTCGGCGCGGGGGCCCCCCTCGGACGCTGGCGGTGCCTGGGGCGTCTCTTATTGGCGGGGAGGCTTTTTACCATCTAGCACAGGCGCTCGTTTTAACGGGGTGCGCTTGGGACGGGAGGGGGGAGGGCGTTGAGGGGGAGGGGGGGCTAAACTCAACCTGGGTGTCTAGTGACATGTGTTTTGTTAGCAGTGTGAATGTTGGGAAGGATTTAGGTATGCCCCTGGCATGGGGGCTGGTGGATTGCCGGGGCCCCCATGGGGCTCGGGGGTGCCGCTGCCGTGGGCCCCGACTTGACGTGCTGGGGCCTCCCACCCCTGGTGGATCGGCCGAACGGGGGTGCCTATTGGAGTCAGCAGGGGAGCTGGCTCCCTGGGGTTGGCAATGGTCACCCCAGTTATTTTCTCCCCATCCCCATGCCTCTGTCCACCTGCTCCTTCATTCTACCATTCACAAGGCCTTGGGACGTGGGCACGTCACTGGGGTGCGGGATGGAGCTTCCGTCTTCGCTACCCGGTGGCGGCCTGGGTCCCGATTTTATTGAGCAACTTAGACACTTACACTTGCAACATTTACATGGAACGCACATGTAGGGACCTGGCGGTGTGGCGCATTGGCGCTGGGGGCGGGACCCCTCATGGGGGGCCCCCTATAGGGGCCCGTTGTGGGGGCCTCGCCTGTGGTGCCGGCACCCACTGGTTAAACGCATCTAGACACTGAGGGCCCGGGGGGGGAGATGGGGGTACCCGGCAGTATTCCCATGTCCCCCCCCTCTGTTTTAAGTGCACATTAGAACAACACGCAACAACACCACATTGAGCTGGGGGAGAGAGGCTGGGGGGTCTTTCCACACCCCTGTTCGTTGGACCATCAGGGGTCGGAGCCCGGATAGAACATCACGCCGTCTGGTCGGGGTCCTGGGCTGGTGGACTGCTCTTGCCGATGTGGGGGCCTTGGCGGTCTGCTTGTCCCCGTCCTGGTGGGCAAAGGGGTCTGTCTCCTGGGTGCAGGGCCAGGGTTCTCTATTGGGGCGTCTGTCCCTGGGCCTGGGAGTATGGAGTATAGTGTACGTATGGGGGGTATGAATGAGTGTATAGCGTCCTTTTTTCGTATGTCCTGTATTTGTAAGAATGTGTACGCATGAGAGGGAGGGTACGTATGAGTGTCTCTGTCTGTCTATGTCTACCTGTCAGGTTGGGTGTTTGGCTGCTCTCTGGCCTGATGCATCTTCTTCCCTCCCCATCACTCCCCGTCGGTGATGGTTGCTCCTGTCCCCAGGACTTTTCTTCACCTTCTTCCTTTCTTCCTTCTTGTTTCAGTTTAATGTCCATGACGTCAGGAAATTGAACCCACAGTAATCACTAATAAAGATTTTTCATACATATACATCAAGTGGCATACTACAATGAAGCTGTAATACTCTGCTTGGGAAAGTAAAACTGTTGGGCTTGTACTTGGTACTCAGACACCAATTCTGAGTAGCATACAGCTAGACAGGACACGTTAAAAAAAAAAAAAAAAAAAAAAAATGAATAGGTGTCAAACTAGTCGCTTTGTGAGCGTTGTTTGAAACTCAAAAAGCCTGAGTTTTGAACGCACCATAAAAAAAAAAACAGCAGACAAGTCAAAGATTACATCATGGAGAAGCTTTTAAAGCAGAGTAAGGTTATAAAACAATATTCCAAACATTAAAAATTACGCCAAGCATATTTCAGTATATCATTTAAAAAGGAAGCTGCCATCCTCCTAAAATGAAAGGCTGGCCGAGAAGAGCGTTAATCAGACCAACACCAAAGAGGCCTATGTTAACTCTGGATGAGATGCTGAGATCCGCAGTTCAGGTGGGGAAATTGTCAACTAAATATTTAGTCATCATAAACTTCCCAAATCAGGGATTTCTGGAAAAGCTTCAAAATGAAGCCAAGTTTTTAAAAAAGTTCTGTTTGCAGCTCCACAGAAAACATGATCTGGATGAGATCTGGGCAGATGAGACCAAATGTAACTTTTTTTGTCTTTGTAACTTTGTGTAAACATTTTTCAGCAGGGATATAATAGCAGAGTGGAACTGATGGGGCAATGGATCCTGGAAGAAAACTTGTATATAGTTAAAACAGACTTGAGCAGAACAACAACTCGTATGCTACACCAGAGTTATGATGGAATGGTTTGTGTATTAAAATGATCTACTCCAACTCCAGAGTTGATTGAGTTGAGTATGAATTGCTCTTTAGTCACTGCACATACAATCTGACTGAGTTTAAAGATTATAAACACTACTGCAAAGCGTTATTCGACTTGGGCTTCAAGCACTGCAAAAGCGTATTATAATTCTATCCAAGGCAAAGTGCTTTTTTACTTTAAACTAAATTTTCTTGTAGATATCACTTAAGCCCTCTAATTATTTGTATGTTTATGTGTTTGTGTTTTAAATAATTCTATGATCTTTGGCACAAGTAATTTCTTCTCCCTTTTCAGCCCTTATTTATACGCTGTCCCTCTACCTAATGACGATGGTTACAGAAAACCGACTTGGGAACTATATAATTAGTTCCAGGATTTTTCTTTTTTCTTTTAGAGTACATGGGTGAGATTGTGTAATGGTTCATAAGTCAATATGTGGTGAGGATGTTTTGTAAGAGCATCTCTCACATCTGATTCATGTGTTCTCAGATGTTCCTGGGTGTTTTCGATGAGCTCGCTCAGGGAGGGGTTGTGCATCATAAAACTGGAGTTGAGACACCTCTCTGTGCCCCCCAGAACAAATGCGCACACCGCCAACAATCAAAGTCTTGGAGAAACAGTGACAAGGCCAAATGAGTGGGAAGTATGTGAAGCCTGAGAACTGCACACCCACAGACACATGCACATCCACACCTGCAGAACAGTATGAGCCATTTCAGTTTCACTAAGAAGGTCAGAACACAGACGTGTGTGTTGTAGAAATGACTCAGTTCCCCAAAGTAAGGAAACACATTTGCCTTTCAAAACCTTTATGTGGGGGAGCTAATTGCCATTCCGAACATACATTCAGGTTACCCTCAGTCCAGCTGCCATCATTCAGCTACATTTTTTTCTTTTTGCTGCATAGTATTTTATTTTTATTTTTACTAGAAGCACTCAAACCAAACAATTCAAGTTAGTTAACAGAAGGAGGGAGGCCTTTGTTCATAATTTATTTCAGTTCATATTTATATGGCAATGCTTATTATTCTAGTCCCATTGGATGCAATAATAACTAAATGATTAAGTGTTCACTGAGTTTGACAAAAAAATCTGTTGAATATATTGACTTGTTTGAAAAAAAACATTGACTAAGGATATTCTATTCTTACATACAAATTACAGTGCCTCATGCAAATGTGTTGGCCCAAGACAACTGACAGAGGGTGCTACAGATTACAAGCAGTACAGCCAGGGATATTCTCACTCTCACCCCTGAAATAGTACTACAAATGAAACCATGCATTGTATTTTCACCAAGCTGAAAATCCCATATTTGACTTCCTTAATGTTTTATAAAGGATTTTCCAAAGAGCTTGTTTTGATATATGTGTAAGGTTTGTGCAAAAAATACCTGAAATCTTAAAAATGTTTAGTATATTCTTTCAAAAATATAGTTATTTTTTTCAGTAGATGTTAACGTAAAACTGCTCTCAAGTTTCTGGAGTTAATTTGTTTTAAACACAATATTATATAATACACATAATATGTTGCAATGAAGTGTTGATTTGTTTCTCATTTTTTTGTCATCGTTTATTTTGAAGCATAAATAACCTGGGTATTTCATTTGAAGGGTTACATAAAAAAATTTGTATTTACTTATATTTTAAAAAGTGCTACAAATGTTGGCCAAGATGTTTGAAAAATACATTGAAGCTAAAGCTGTTTTTGCAACACTACTTAGTAGAGGCATGGCTGCTTGTTTGTCTCAGTTGTTTCAGTGTTTCAGACAGACAAAAGTGGTCTAAGTGCTATTGTCAGTAATACGATTTTGAAAACAGGGATAAATCTTGCATTTTATATCCATGCTTTAAAAGCAGTGTTGGGAGTAAAGCCTTACAGAAGTAATAAGTTACAGGAATAGACTACTTTTTTCAGTAACTGAGTAATGTAATGCATTACTTACAAAATATACAGTAATATATTACTAGTTACAATTTCAGTAACTCAAGTTACAAATGCATGTTAAATTTTTTTTCTGGTCAACTAATGCAACATAACAAGTTAGATATATTAGAACAAGATCCACCATCCACTTCCTGTTGCTCAAAACTAAAACATCAAAGAATCAGGACGGCTGAGAAAAAGATACACTGTACATTTCAACAGTATTAATAAACATTATTCACACTGTTTTCCTAACCATCTGTTCTAAGACTTCAGACATCGCAGTCTCATCTTTGTCAACCATTTTTGTGATGAGCACTTTCAGTGCCTCGTTTTGATTAGATTTAACAAACATTACCATGAAATAGAAGGTATGCAAAGAAACTTCAGACTTCATTTTAATAAAATAGTGTCAAAAATACAGTATTTGTGGTGATACACTTATGTAAAATGTAAATTGATAAGTTACAGTGGTTAGAAGTTGAGTTAGATATTTAAGATGTTTTGCCAAAAGTAACTTAAGGCAGTCTAAGCCAGTTATATTTTTAAGACAGTAATATGCAATGCAAACATATTACATTTTTGACACTTGTGGTAATTCTGCATAAGGTTTAAACTTTTATTATTCAGAAGGTAAAAGACTGTTTATATAGTTTGCATGGTTGTAAAAATGGGTCTGTCACTATTGTTTATGCAGGTAAGCTTTTAAGTCATAAAACTCTGGGGTGAGTTTTATTGCAAGCTGTAAAAAACAGGATGTCTGTAGATTTAGGGTGTTGCCATAAAACCATAAACTCAGAATGAGCTTTTAAGAAAAGACGTCTCACCCATATGACTGTATAATTTTCTGACAGCCAATAAGAGCTAAGACACTGTTTGGAAATGATCTGATTGGAGTAAGATTCGAGGGAGAAGAAACGCCTAGAGGCCCGGTTGTCTATAAAGCTGTGAAATGAAGATCAGTTAATTGTTCAGATTTCTTTAAATCTGGACCACAGGGGAACGACGGGGGCAAAATTCCTCTGTAAAACTGCAATTTGTTAATCTGTTCAAAATAAATGTTAAACTGGAAATTGGCTCCATTTTGTCTCTGCTTGAACATGCATTGAATTACTTATGATAATTATTTAATTCAACAAATGGTGACCTCGACTGTGTGCAGAGTTTTGGACCAAAATCCAGTTATTTTTTTAAGTTAATAAACGGACATGTATTTGCTCTATTGACAATTTGCGCAGAGTTGCGTAGTTTTTTAATTCTATTGATTGGTTAATCTAACATTGGGTAATGTTGTCATGCAAGTTAAATATGTTTTTTGTTTTCCTGTTTCTGAGCAGGATTGACTCCTTCTTTTCGCTCCGTAGAGTAACACCGGTGCATGCTGGGAGATGGAGTTTCTTATTCTGCGCGCCCGGTGCGGGCTGCTTGTTCTCCGGAGCGGACGGTGGAAAGATGGACCGATATCTTCAACGACTCAAATTGGAGCCACGGTGCGGATCGGAACTCGACGGGTTGGCCACCCTGCCCAGAATAGGACGCTATTTGGAGCTCCCAGGCTGGCAAACGGAAAAAGATTACAGAAGGGCCTGGGTCGCCCTCTGTTAAGTCTATCGAATTACCTGGGAGTGGGGCTGCGTTTACTTCAGACGCGTGGCTGAGCACCACGAACTGAATTGTGAAAATGGTCCGGCATTGTTTTTTTGGTGAGCTCCGATGAGGTTAGTGTTTTGATTTCTGCTTGTAAAAAAATTGTGTCTGTATGTGTGTGTGTGAGATGTTTTTTACGCAGGCGCTTGGTGAGAAGTGCTGGTGATGTTGCGTTTTGTGTTAAAATGTTATTGTATAAATAATGAACTCGAGTATAATAAATAAATTAAAATAGATAAATGAATATCTAACTGTGTATGATGGATAACGGTAATTAAATATCTATAAGAATTAGTTGTGAACATTTACGACAGGCCATCTGGGTGGCCGCCCTAAGCTAGGTGCTATGGCGGAGCTAATACTGTGTGAGTTTTTGCTTGATAGTATGGCTAACATACGACAGTTTTGTCTATATGTTTTGATAAATAAATTAGTGGTAGTAGGCGGTTTTCTGCCATCTGTTCGAGTCTTTTGAGTGGTTTTCTGGAGGCCGGCGCCAGGAAATTTCTCAAAGCGGACTACGGAAATTATAACAGATTGGTCTAAACCTCCGCGAGAAAATAATTAATAAGGTCTAAAAGCAATTTAACGAAAAGCAAACGGTGTTAATTGGAAAGCAACAAACTGGTTTAAATTATTTTAATAAGCACCGTGT